>CANXYI011895058.1:0-12301 GCA_948208565.1 Hura crepitans | reverse complement strand
ATGTTGGTTAGGATTTTAGAATGGAAATAATGATTTTATATGGTAAGTAAGATGTAAAGGTTAGATGGGGTAAGGTATTTTAGGGTATAATAAAATGAGGTGGATTAGAAGGTTGGTAAGAAAAATGTACCGAATGAATAGTGATGGTTATGAAAAATGGACCCATAATTGTCCTAAAAATTTCAATGACCTGTAATTGTCTAAAAAATACGATTGAATGAAATAAAATAAAATCTATGTCTTTTTAGTTTGAATATAACTAGAATAAATATTTAATGGAGGAAAAATAATTAATTTGTCTAAATTAGAACCATAATAGAATACAGAGCTGGTAACTAACTAAAATCCTGAAGGAATAAATTAAGAAAAATAAAGAGAAATTAATAACGTATAATAAGGCATGAATAAAGTTTAGGAAACTAAATTTTGTAATATTGATGACTGCAGGATGTGAGAAAAGGTTATAACTAATAAAGATTTAGGGATTTAGAATGGGGTAGACCTTATAAGGAAGCCCATAATAGATATTGTGCAAACCATCGAACTAAGTAGAAAATAAGTATTATTAAATAATTGTAACAAAAAAGTGAAATTACTAAATCTAGAACTAAGTTATGATACAATTATGCAAGACTTATATAACATAAAATATATGGAATAATCTATTAAGGCTTATAGAAATGAGGTAAGATTCCTCACGAAATAAGTTATAAGACAATTGTATGAAGTGGATAACTAAAGTGGAGTGGAAAATTAATACATGATTACTGGAGAAAACTAAATAGATAGTTAATGGAAATTGATTGATAAGGGAACCAAAAATGATCTTGAAAAATGATATATTATTATGGATAAAGTGAATAATGAATTTAATGGCTGTAAAAGACAATGGAAAGGGGAAATCTAGGATTCGTGGTTATTCATACACTAGATAGGTTGATCGATCAATTAAGGATTAACATTTGCTAGAGGCTAAGTCTGTGTGGCTTTTAGCCTATGTATGGTGGGTACATCCGCTAACTTTTGCATTGAGCTTGCATGCTCTAGGTATTCTGAGTGGTCCATGGATAGGTCCCTACATACCCCCTTATAGATATTAGAAGTGGTCTATGGGTAGGTCCCTGAGTATCTACCCTTGCTATTGTTAATGTGATTTGCAAATATCAAGAGTGGTCTACAGATGGGTCCCTGAGTATCTGCTAGTCCAGTATTGGGAGTGGTCTATGAATGGGTCCCTAAGTATTAAACGATAGATGTGTATAGATGTCCAGGTCCATAATATAGGCCATTGTACAACTTTATTTTCGCATCTGATTCTCAAATGATAGGTTTGTGCAACAGCCGAGGTCTAAAATAGGGGCCACTGCACATTGTGATTCCCGTTATCCAGTGGCTAGGAGTTCTTCCTAAGCCTATGGGGATAAAAGATAAATAAAAGAAATTGAAGAGACTTAATGATAGTAATGAAAAATTTGAGGCATAAATTACATTAATAGAGATAACCTCTGAGTAAATGTAGTAAGACCAAAGAGTAATTTATAAAGGCTAAGATTAAATATACTTATGAAATCTTAAGAAGATTACTTAAAGGAATAAAAGACTATTTACTTGGCAAATAGGTGGGAAAGCACTTGTGAAGGAATAAGGTATAAGAGAAATTATCTAAAATAAATAATAAATGGTAATTTATGCATGTATACCTAGTGAAAAGGATATAAATAGAGGGTTGAGCAGTACTGGCCCTATGACTAAAATATGGAAGGAATACATAATTTGGAGGAATGTTAATATAAATCCTTTAAAGGATAAACATAAATGAAACCTAAGATGAAAGATTGGGAAATCTTAAACAAATGTTATCAATAAATTCTTGTGTGCTTACATGTAATAGAGTACATAGTATGTTTGGTTAAATTCACCATTAAGTGCATACTCAGTGTATTAGGTGTTCGATGTGCAGGTGGTAGATTTGGGAAGATGTGATACAGACAATCAGCAGTACCGCTAACTATTGTCCAGGTATGAACTTATCTGATTGGATTATATAGCTTGGTAATTAGAGGCATTCATGCATGTCATATTAAGAAATGGATGTTAGGATACTTGGTAGTGCTAGTACAGTAACCTACAATAGAGGTAAACGAGTTGGTAGCTATAGTAATAGCCTAGGCTGATAATTAGCTTTGAACTTATTCATGTGAGTGTCATATGCTTAGCAGGATTACTTTAGACCTTAGGAGCTAATGAAAGAAATTTCTTGACTGAATAGAATAAATGTAAGTAAAAGTTAAACAAAAGTCCCCTAGGGAAATCTAAGGGTGGATAACCTCGTGGGAAGTAGCACGCTTTGCATATTTTCTTTGGGAATGGGTAAAGGGTGTTACAGATACACTCGGTCATATGTAACCTTTATTAGGCAACTCTTCTAACTAAACCTTTAACTTATTAAACTTTCTAGTAGCCATTCGGTATGGAGCTATAGATACTAGAGCTGTGCTAAGTAAAACCTTTATACTGAACTTGAGTTCCCATTCTAATGGCAAACTGGGAAACTCTTTGGGAAAAACATTTGCATACTTTGACACCATTAGTATAACAATAGCATCTAGCTTACCCTTACTGAAATCATATATATGTGCCAAGAAAGCCTAACAACCCTTTCTCAATATCCATCTTGCTATAACCATTAATATCATAATAGAGAGAAAATCCAATCTCTCACTAGCCACTGTGATCTCCATCCCATCATCAGTTTTAAGTGATATCCTTTTTTACCATAATCTATAATTGCTTGATACTTGGACAACCAATCTATGCCTAATATAAAGTGAAACTCATCAAAAGGTAGCTTAATAAGATCGACTAAAAACTAATGTTCTTGTACTATCAAGGGACATTCTTTGTAGACCTTGTTCACAACTACATAGTGGGCTATAGGGTTGTTAACCATAATAGTGGGCTATAGGGTTGTTAACCATAATCTGAATGTCAATGTTTTCTAATGCTAACCCTCGATCTTATGCCCATATAGTACATATATATAAGTGTGTAGACCCCGAATCAATTAAAGCTAAAACAAGAGAATTAAAGAGAAAAAAGGTAGATGTTATCACATTAAGTGAGTTAGTCTTCTCTCTAGCTCTAATAGTGTACTACTTGCTAAGCACTCTAGTCTCTACTCTACTCTCAGCACTGACTCCCTGAGTACCAACTGTCCTCAATCCTCTTTCGGTCCTTTAATCGATCTAGGTGTAAAACCTTAGCCACCTTTAGACTATTTTGGGTAGTCCTTAATGAAATGGCATATTGCACCACATCTAAAATAGTCTCCTAGTTTGGATCTCTAGAACTCTTCCTTGTGTCTCTTATGGTAGGTCTAACACTTAGGCCACTGAATGCTCTGAGCTATAGTCATTAAAGCACTAGCAACCTAAGACTATTATTATCTTATCTTACTTTGGGTTCCCTATCCTTGTCTCTAAGATTGACTTTGCTTTTAGGTATACTGTGGTGCCCCTCATTGAGTCCCCTTAAACTTTTTATCTGCATGCTAGGCTACACTAGATGTTCTATGACCATAGGATCTCTTCTTTTAGAAGAATTCTCTCTTTTCTTTCTATACCTCCTTTACCACAAGGCAAATTGATACTAGTACAGAGAAGTCTTAGATCTTCATAGGAGCTATGTTTGCCTTGATCTCTATATTCAGCCCATTCTCAAATCTCTTGCATCTATATACTTTTATCTAAACTATGTCTTTGTCATATCTACTTAACATGGCGAAGTCTTTCTCATACTTAGGTATTGACCTCTGTCCTTACTTAAGGTCAACAAACTCTTATCTTCTTACATCCAAGTACTGCTTAGATATATACTTCTTCTAGAGCTACTCTAAGAAGTAATCCCATGTTAACTTAGCCTCATTATTATGGTCTATCAAAGCTTTCAACCATTTAAAGCTTCGTCTTACAATAAAGAAGTCGTACAAATGACCTTCTCTTCTAATGTGGACTTGAGCTGCTGCATGAATTTATCCAACATGTACTCTACTGCACTTACATTTGTAATGCCTTTACCTTTAAAATCTTCAGTTTCTACCTTCTTGATTCTCTCAAGATAAGTCTTCTAGAGAGACCGTGATACTAAAGGTGGCTACTGAACTGGTGGAGGCAGTGGATGTACTACCCCTATGGCTTGTCTCAATAGATCCAACATCTCTCTCAAAAACACTGGTGGTACTTATACTGCTAAGGATGCTTCCCTAACATCTCTTCTATAAATAGATACAGCTCTAGTAGCTCTTTGACCAATCATAGTTGAAGCATGGGTCTCAACCTTTTCCTCCTTATGAAGTGTATTTGAACTCATTGCAAGCTATAGGTGAAAGAACATATTATAAGCCTCGACACTATATTATCATACGATGTAAGTTTCTAAGCTAATGGCACTTATATATAACCTTTAGACATTAAGGAACCTCTAAACTAGAGCTTTGATACCTTTAAATGTGACACCCCTTAAAAGATTTAGTTGCCAGACTTGAATAAGGAATGTGCACGCAAATGTGTTATTGACTTACTTATCGCATATACCATTACTCAAAAATCCGAGTAAATTAAAACCTTTTTCTAATGATGTTTGCTTTAAAATTTAAAGTCTCAAAATTTCAATTTTTAAAATAATTAAAATCTATTTAACATGTTACATTCATTTCAAAAATTCTCATGCCAAAAATCTAGTAGCATAATAGCTGTATCGGTGCACTGACAAAAATGAATAGTAAGCTACATATGAAAAAACACTACTATAATCCATCTATCACATTTTCAGCACAAATTGGTCCTCATGACCATTTAAAATCAACTCACTAACACAACATCACATAACATTTACAAATAACATCGAAATACAGTTTAAAACCAATTTAAATAGTTACAAAATAATAATAATCCTAGATTAGGCCTAAACCCTCTTAAGTAACATTCAAGTGCCATCTAACTAATTACATTAAAAAATAATATAAACAAATTAGCAAAATACCCAAAAAGTAGCTTGCTCTTTATTTACAAAAAAATTCAAGGCTTTGAGTACAATATAGTTCTTCAGCTTACATATCATAAATAAAACAATGCACTAAGCAAATTTACTTAGTGGTGTAATTATGTAAATTCAAAGTGTTAATGCATCATTAAGCATTTGTATATGAGATGTCAATTAAATGCATATGTCTACATAATTATATGCTCATATCATATTTATAGCAAAAACAAGTCATAAAACACATGCATCAATTTTATAAATAGGAACATTCATTATAATATCCATATTCAAGTCCAATTAAAATCAAATATCATGTTAGTTAACATTAATGTAATTTATAGCTCACACTTAAAAAAAACACTTGTCTATACTAGATAGTAGGGACACTGAGCCACTAAGGCCCATATACTGGACCCAAAGGTCATTATTGAACTCAAAAGTCATTACTAGACTAAATAGACATAATCAATACCCATAGGTTATTATCGAAGTCAAAGGTTATTGAAAAGACACTAAAGTGTCCTAGTAGCTACTAAACCCTTAGTTGACCGATCAAACTATCCAATCTAGGTTGTTAACTAGCATGGGCCAATCATCATATTTAGTTTTTCTTGATTAATTAATTTAAATAGCTTAATTAAATTCATCAAGGTGGTTAGGTTAATAAATGACTAACTCAAAAATTATGTTATTAAAACACATCTTAATTATTCCTAAGCTAAAAACAATGTACATAACAGCTCATATGCATTATTCAAATGATATCAATATTACTCATACCTATATGCAACCTCTTATGATATGTCATAAGCATAATAGGCATGATTTCCATCAAAAAGAGATTCATTATGCTTTTACAAAAATTTTGGTCCACAATGTTTCAAATACATCATATATATGTGAAACCAAAATATTAGGCATGTATAAATCAAGAACATACCTATATCAAACTCATAAGCCATTCAACCATAATATGTATACACACATATAATACTCATTTAGCATTTTTCACACACTAACTCATCAAATCATACATTAGCATAATGGTATTTTCATATACCCATCAACACACATATCATAAGCATCATACAACTTATATTTCATGCCCTCTAACATTCAGCCATCTCTCATCATAACACCTTTATATGCATTCAACCATGTTCACATATTATAACTATGTATTAAATCATGTGCCATCAGCACACATGTCAAAAACTCAACATACATGCATAATACTCAATTTACATACACACATTTTTTACTTAGGCCATTTGGCCATCATAACATCCCATCACTACCCCACATATGCATGCCTTATTCTCACCACACAACATGTGCATTTTTATATCAATCACCTTAATTAAGTGCATAGATAGCATACATACATTCTATGTACAGAAAATGCACAAGCTTCACATGGGCATTTCTAGCCCTAACTAATACCACATCCATATAGTCAAATCAACACTATTTATGCATCTATTCCTTCATAAATAACACACTTCATATCCTTTAAACACATAATTATACATAAATGCTAAAATTACCTCATTCCATATTAAATGCGTACAAATATAAATGCACCAACATGCACACATAGAAATTAAATCTCTAAAATTAAACTTAATACAAGTTCAATAGGTGATTATGAGCACACTCACACCTTTAATTTTCCTTTATCCTTCAAATTCTCACCCCAATCAATTGCCAATTACATATTCATTTTTCTAAAAATATATAAAATTAAATACGCTTCAAGAAGTAAAATTAAACACATTAATGGACTCTTAAGAACCTATAGAACATGGGAAAAATATTGGAACTTAGAAACACTTACCTAAACTAAAAATGGTAACTATTTAATGAGACTTAAATTCGAGTACATCTTTCAATTTTTTTTCGTGATATCCCATTTCTAACAACTTTTAGTTGTCATGAAGGCTTTAAGGATTTATTTAGTTGTAAGAGATTGAGGAGAAATAAATGATGGAAGGAAGAAAAATCATTCTTCCATAAAAGGAGGAGTATATTGACAACTAGGGGGAAAAGGGGAAAGGGATGAACTATTCACATATTGACCAAAGTTTAAGTGACTTTGACCTTTATATAGTGTAGGAAAAATTCCCCTTTAGTCCTCCTATTTTTTTCTTTTTTCTACTTTAATTACACTTAATTAGCCTTAAATAAACTCCCTTAAAATACTATAATTAATGTTCCATAACCCTCTAAAATCAGAGCTCAAAAAATAAGAAAAATAAAATAAAATGCCATTATATACTTTTCTCGATTTGAGTAAAAATACTTCTCGAACACCAAAAATTCAAATTCCAATGCTAATGGACTATTTAGAAGATTTGAGTAACAAGTTGTACAAATTCCAAAATTTTTTTAGGAACTTTTGAATATTTTATGGTTCAGCTAAAATTATGTTTCTATTAATATAACACTATCATAAAATTAACTGTCATTTTTAATCACCTACACAACTTCATTTTGACTTCAAATTTCACCCAAAATTATGTTATGATTAATACTTCCATTTAGTAGAATTAGTGCTCTTGGCCTCAGGAAAACACTATTCACATCCTGGAAAGTACTATTCATAACACTAGGATTTTTCAAGTATTACAATCCTTGAGCTATTTAACATGCTCAAGACTATTAGGGATATCATTAAATAAAATTGCAAAGTAGTAATAGTCGTTGATTCTTATACTTCTAAGGGTAAAAAGGGGAAAAAGTAAAAAGGATGCAATCGAGGACTATGGTGGGATAAAGAAGGGCAAAGGAAAATAGCACATGGCTACTACCAAAGAGATTGGCCCTAAGGAGACTTACTTCCATTATAGTAAAGCCAATCATTAAAAGAGGAATTGTAAGGCTTACCTTGAGTCTCATAAGAAGAAGAAGCATAGAGTTGCATATACTTTAGATATTAAGATTAATACTAATACCACTGTTGATAATCACAAATGGGTATTGGATAATTGATATGGTTCTTATTTGGTTTCTTATTTGCAAGGACTAAAGAGCAGTAGAGACTGAATAAGGGTGATGTGGACCTAGGCATAGGAAATAAAGCAAGAGTTGCTACATTAGCTATAGGAATATATCACTTAGATTTGCCTTCAAGATTAGTATTAAAACTTAATAAATGTTATTATGTTCCATCTTTGAACAAGAATACTATTTCTTTATATTGTCTTATTAAACAAAATTTTGATATTTCCTATAATAAGACTAAAGGTTGCTTAGTTTATTAGAATAATTTTTTTATATTATTCTGCTTCTAATATTAATGGGATTTATATTCTTGATAATTAAAAGGAGATTTACAACCTTAATACCAAGAGACTTAAGATTGATAGCTTGTAACCATCTTTTTTATGGCATTATTGACTTTGCTATATAAATGAGAAGGCATGACTAAGTCACACAAGCCTAGTGACTTGTGCTTATTTTATTATGAATCAATTGAAACATGGAAATCTTATTTATAGGGCAAGATGATAGACGACTTTTAGTGGAAAAGGTGGATGTTCTAAAGGTCTTTTACACCTAATACATTCAAATGTATATGGCCTAATTACTACACATGTAAGAGGCAGATTTCTCTACTTCATTACCTTTATTGATAATTATTCATGATACGGTTATTTGTACATGATGAAGTATAATTTTGAGACCTTTGAAAAGTTTAAAGAATTCAAAAATGAAATTGAGAAATAGCTTGACAGAAATATTAAAACACTTCGATCAAATCGAGCTAAAGAATAGTTAAGTCAAGAATTTCAAAGCTATCTAAGAGATAATAGTTTATCATCTTAATAGACTCCTTCATATACTATAATACCTGTGCTCTGAGGCTCCGTGAACTGTGCCACTAGGTCCGAGAAGTGTGCCTAGGGTACCAGGTCACTTGCACCTAAATCGAGGCAATGACACTAGTCATGAAACTTTTAGGGGCTTTAATTTGATAAAGAGAGCAAAATTTAAAAATTTAGTAAAACCAATAATTCATTTCAGACTATAAGCTACCCCTCAATGTAATAAAAATTTTAGGAGCTAGGATTGACCTGATATGTGCCTAAGCAAACCCAAAAATAGTGGACTCTGAAGCTTAAAAATTCCACTGAGCCCATTGGTGAAAGAATTTTTCGATTCTGATGTCATTTGCAAATTCTTCTAATTTTTTAGGTTGACATGCAAATTGAGGTAGTTTGAAAACTGCCCTATCAATGGAATTTGGCTACGAAAATTTACAAGCAAGTAGAAGGGATTAAAAGGTAAATTTTAAAATAAACAGGTAATTTTTTGAGGTTCATGTGAATTTTGGTGAATTTCTAAAGTTTTCTAAAAAATTAAGTCGTTTCGGGATGGCTCGAGTGGCTATGGGGCCCACCCCCACACTTCCCAGCTAGCCTATTGTTCACATCCCGTATGTTTTCCTTAGGCTAATTAAACCAAAATAGTCAAAAACTTAACCTAAGCCTCATTTCTTGAGTCTCAAAAGACGAGAAGAAAGCTAAAGGAATCTAAGGCCACTCCTATTTGATTAGACTAGAAGGAGCGAGTTAGGCACCATAAGGTAAGAGTTGCCATCCAATCAAAGTTAAGAATACCTTGTAGGGCCAAAACAAGAGCAATTTGAAACCCTACTCTTATTTATACCTCAAGTTAATACGAAAATTCGGTTTGAATTTATAATATTATTCTTTTCTCAAGCGGCATTTTACAATTAAAATAAATCACGTATTTATGTACGAGAAATCACGAAACATATTTACAGAAAAATAAATAGGTGTTTGAAGTTGAAATATCATACATGAAATTGAGCAGTTGATTGTCTTGAGAACTTTGGTTCTTGTATGCCAATTTTAGAAAACAAATTTTATCGTCGTAACTTTTTATTAAGAAAAATCAAAATCTATTTTATTAACAAAATACCAATTCATTAGGTATAAAATAATTTTAATTATCTTTTCAACATGCAAAAATCATTTTCGACCTTTTGCAGCATTTACAGAATATATCGGGATTAAAATTAAAAATGTCATACATAAAATCGGGTAATTGATTGGCTTGAGAACTTTGGTTCTTGTATGTCCATTTTTGGAAATAATTTTTATTATTGCAATTTTTATTAAGAAAATTCAAAACCCATTTTAATAGCAGAACACCAATTAATTAAATAAAAATGTTTTGATTATTTTTCCAACGTGTAAAAAATCATTTTTTACTTATTACAATACTCACGAAATATATAAGGAAACAATTCGACAATAAAAATGTGTTACATGGTAATTACCTAAAATACATCCTAACCGAATAAACAATAAACAATAAAAATAAAGTTATATTTTAGAGCATCTAAAATACAATCTAACTAAAAAGAGTAATAAATAAGGGAATCAATAGAAAAACACATAAAGCACAGAATAAAATAGACAGCAGAAAATAAAAGGTCATTAAAAGGTTACTTCAACGAGGTTTAAGGAGGTGGCACAAAGAAATAACAATTAGGTCCCAATAAATCAAACAACTCATATCACAATAAAGTAAAATATTAGTATGCGAAGCAAAAAAAGAGAGATGGACAAAAATAAAATAAAATAAAAATGAGCAGTCATACAAATATAAAAATATTCCACAAATAAATTATGACATCTAATTGGCAGATGAATAAGGCAAAAAGAAAAATAAAAATAGTAGAAAGAGGATCGGTTGACCTACCATGTAAAATTGCCTTCAGAAAAGATCTCGACTAGACTAAAAAACAGCAACTAAATCTTCAAAAATCTAAAAAAATGGTGTTTAAAACTGCATTTTTGCTTTTTGGTGTCTTTTTCCTTAAAAAAACCTAACCTTTTTTTTTTGGAAAAATCACTTCATTTTTTATACACAATTCTCGAGGCAAAAAAAGGCTATTTTCGATGAAAATAGCCATTTTTGGGAGAAAAAACGGCCGTTTTTGGGCATGAAAATGGTTGTTTTTGGATCAAAATGGCTATTTTAGTAGGCAAATGGCCGTTTTGTGCTAAAAATAGTAGTTTCCCTATGGAAACAGCCCTTCCTTGCAAAACAGCCATTTTTCCTTATGAAAGCGGCCATTTTGACTTTTTTCTTATTTTGAGATCCTCAACTGGATATTAAAACCCCTATGCTTAATATTTTTGTCCTTTCATCATCATTAGGGGTTAAAAATGAGATCATTTAAGGCGTTAAAAATGCAAGTAAAGTTTGCTTAGTAGTGTCATGTGAATAGTGATACAATTAAAGTTAAATGATAAAATATTTCAAAAGTGCTCAAAAAAATTTGAAAATAGCACAACCTGATACTCAAAATTTCTAACTAAGCCAATAATGTCAGATTTGGAAATTCTAACATTGGGAAGTAATTAAATGAAATTAATTTATGACTTTTTTACCTAAAATAAATATTTCCTTTCAAAATTTAATTATCATTTTAAGAGACATTTAAAACTCCTATTTTAATAATTAAATACACAATGAGATGATTCAATTAAAACTTGTAGCACTTAGAATGAATTTTTAAAGAGAGATATAAGCTAAAATAAATCCTAGCCATTGATTTTGACATAAGAATAGACTTCATCAAATTAAACAAGCCATCTTCCACCTCTATTCCCCTTAAAACCTGATGCCACTTTTCTTCTCTCAAACCTTTCTTGTTCTTTTAATAAACAATAAATCCACCAAAATTATTCAAAGTAAATACACCAAATTAACCTCCATAACCTCTTAGTATCTAATTTAATAAGAGAATGCCATGAGAAAGCTTGGATTGGTAGAATTCAACTTGAGGTAAATAGTGACCACAGTTAATAAATGTATTGATTTTCATAGTTTTTAATTTTTCTAGAGTAAAATTAGTGTCCAATAGTATATTCTTAGACTTACTTTTGAATTTGAAAGCATATAAAATTTATTTCGAATTTTTCTTTATTTATTTTTTTATATTTGTAAAGAAATAGTGAGATTTGCTAGAGAAAGGTAGAGACCAAGCATGAGAGGCAATTTTTGGGAGTGTTTTGGAGTTCTTGTAAGTGAATTTAATTGTTTGTGTATTAAGTTTTGATTAATTCTACAATTTAGGTATGTATCTATATGTATGCCATGTGTATGTTTACATGTAAATACATGTGTAAGAAATATGTGGGAATAAGTTATAAATGATGTTAATAGTTAATGGTGTGAGAAATTGATGTGAATTATCATGTATATGGGTGGAGCTAATATA
>CANXYI011895057.1:0-10255 GCA_948208565.1 Hura crepitans | reverse complement strand
AAATTCCCATATGTAAAATCGTATTCATTGCATCTAGGCTCTAATACTAATATTGATTTTAAAAACATAGTTTTCAATAAATTATGTGGAAATTTAAAATTTTTAAAACCTTTACCATTGATCAATCACATCATCTACATTAAATTAGCTACTTAGTAGAATTAGAAATTACATTTTCTTTAATTATTTATCCTTTATGCATATTACTTCATCCCAAGTTATCATAAACCATAGCATTGCAAATGGAATGTCTCTAATGTAGTCCACATAAGAAAAAGGGGTTTATAAACACCTCTAAGGTAATTAATCAACTTGCAATTAAATTCAAATACAAGTAGAATAAAATTGCAGAAGTAAGAGAAGAAGTAAAAAAAAGATAGGAACCCTTTCTATTATCTACATTTAGGAGGATCTAATGTAGAGGCTGAATTCTTCATTGGCCTTTTATAGGCTCTTTCTAGGTCTTCTAGAAACCCTATGATGTAGGTCTGATTACTTTTAACTAAATTGGTTCAATTGAACTAATCCAACTAGTTGATCAAACTAAATTCATCAAATAAGACCTTTTAGCCACTTCATGTGCATTGGGCCGATTTATTTCTTTTCTTCTTCTTCTATAACCTCAAGTGACATCTCATGCAATTTAAACATTTTTCATTTTACAATAATACCATTTCCCCTTATGTGACTAACCTATTAGGTTGTTAAGTTAGTTAGCGGCATAAAATGAATTAAAATCCTAGTTACATTAGCATTTTATGATTTGAACCACTTCAAATCATTTTCAAATCCCAATTAATAAATTAATTTTTGTGTAAATCATGAAAGGCATCTAGTCCTGCATCATTACTACCCATGTTGTCAAAAAGTTAGTGGCTTTTTGACTCGTACCCTTCCATAGCTAGTTACCATACAATTTGTCATTTCTATTGGTTTTACATGAGTCAAACACAACATAAAATTTAAAATTTTGTGCAAAACCAAGAAAATATAATAAGGATCTAGATAAATCAAAATGACAAACAATAGAAAAATGAAGCATAATAGAAATTTTATTGTTATCTATTGCTTAGTGATTCTTTATTTTTAGCTCACCTCATTGAGTTGTAGCAAACCATAGTGATCCTCTTCGATAACACCTCTAACTTATCCACACAAGAATTGAAGTGAATAACAATTAAATAACTTGGTGCTAGTAAGATATTCAGAAGGGAGAAGAAGAAGAAAAAGATAATTCAAAATTTCACACGGAAAGTATGTGAATTTTTTTTTCTTTGGTGGCTACTTGTATTAGCTGATTTTATATAGGCTATTCACATTGAGATAAACCTTTTTATGTCAAATTTTAATCCTTAAAATTTGACCTAAATCTCATTTAAGGAGGCCCATAAATTAGGCCCTTTTTATCTATTATGCATGGCCTAATAAGAGGATCTATGTGCATAAAATTTGAGGCCCTTTTTAGGCTTCCTTTATAGGCCCTTCTAGGCCTCAATTTAAATCAGACATAAGCCTAATTTATCATCCTTTTAACCTTTAAAAGGTTTATTTAAAATTGGATTAAAATATACCATTAATTGGGCTTCTAAGGCCTAACTCCTTTTTAATACTTAAAAAGGTCAAACTAGGTCAACTGGGCTCCAAACCCAATTTCTCTCTTTCTTCTTTATTTCTCTCCTTTCAATGATATCTCATATCATTGAAATATCAAATAATTTGATAATAATTTCAATTCTTTAAGTGTGTGACCCTATGGGTACCTAAAATAAGCTGACAGTATATAGTGAATTAGAATCCTAGTCTAACTGCGACTCTTATGGTTTAATCTCATTAAGCCCATAATTAATTCCTAATGAATAATTCATTTATGTACTAGTCTTGAAAGGTGCCTCATATATCAATACTACCCAAGTGTTAGAAAGTCAAGTGGTTTGACTTAACTTTTCCATGTACAGTTACCATGCAATTATTCTTTTCACCATACTTTATCTCGTTTAGGTTTGATTATGGACTTTTGTCAACTCATTGCTTAATTAAGTATGCCTAATTAGGCCCTAAACATTTTAATTATAATATTTATATCTATATTCTTAAAATTCCCTTGTGAATCTTGTTCACAATTGCATTTCACTCTAATTAGAGATTTCCTGAATAAAGATATATTAGATTTATAAGATAAACTCCTAATTATAATCTGAGGGGGTAAATACTCTATTAATCACTCAAATACTTTTAAGTATCTCATATTATACCCAACCTCCTAGATATGTATACATAATGGCAAAGTAAAAGCACTAGAGTCAAAGTATACTCTTTGACACTTAAGATAACCTTGGTGGTCTCAAGTAAAAATATACTTGCACCTACCGATAGGATAAGATGACTTCATTGACATAGATTATGTATCTATATAAAGATATCATGTTTGGGTTTCTAATGAACATGTTTCTCAAATAACATCCACATGTTAACTCTAAGCATCACCATGCTTATAGCTTGTGAGAACCACTATTTAACCAAGTCGAAGAGTATAACATGTGCTAGTATATCTGCAATAATAATGTACCATCTTGCTAATACAATGACTAGGGATAGTTTTGGTATTTCACATTTGCATGCAATGGGAATATCACATCATGAATTCCTCATGATTTCCTCTGTATTATGAAATCATATTAGGGACTTTGTTACAATGTTTAAGATCCATGAAAAACAATTGGGTTAATCATAGACACTTATGTAATAAAGAATGGCTTCTATGATAAACAAATTTTAAACGTACATGAAATATCCCTATTACATATGTGCTTCAAGGCATACAACTAACAATCTCCTATTTGCACTAGAGCCAATCAATAATATATCTAATACCTATATTATTTACATAGAGATCAAATTTATTTTGAGTCAATGCCTTAGTAAGAGGATCAACAATTTTATGATTTATAGGGACATTCACAATATTTACATTCTACCTACCAATTATCTCTTTAATTAGATGGTAGCGCCTAAGAACATGCTTAGACAATTAATGTGATCATGGTTCTTTTGCATGTGCGATGGCACCATTGTTGTCATAATATAAGGTTACTAGGTCAACGATAGAAGGGACCACACCTAGTTTTGAAATGAGCTTATTGATCCATACTACCTTTTTAGCTACATCAGAAGCTACAATGTACTCTACTTCAGTAGTTGTGTCTATAGTTGTAACTTATTTATAACTCTTCCAACTAATTACACCTCTCACAAAATAAGAACACATAACTAAATTGGGATTTACAATCATCTTCATTAGACTGAAAAGTGGCATTAATACCCACTAACTCACAAATCCCCTTCTCTATATATTAAAATACATCCTTAGTCCTTCTCAAGTACTTTAGGATTTCTTAATAGCCACCCAATGTTCCTTTCCATAATTGGATTGGAATCTACTTGTGACACTTAGAGCATATACTAAATCAGGTTAAGTACATAACATAGCATACATGATGATCCTATAACTAATGCATATGGGATCTTACTCATGCATTTCCTCTCTTCTTATGCCTATGGATACATAGACATAGAAAGGATTTTCCCATGAAGCATAGGAATGAACCCTCTTTTTGAGAGATCCATGCTAAAACTCTTTAGCGTCTTATCTATGTATATAGACTATGAAAGACCTACCAACCTTTTAGATCTATCTTTATAGATCCTTATCCCTAGTATCTAGGTTGCTTCATAAAAGTTTTTCATGGAGAACTTCCTCGATAGCCAAGTTTTAAGTGATTAAAAGGTTGAGACATCATTTCTCGTGAGCAATATGTCATCACATATATAATTAGAAAAATGAATACACTTCTACTAACTTTATTGTAAACACTTGGCTCATTTGAATTTTGTGAGAAAACAAACTCTTTGATTGTCTCATCAAATTGGATGTTCTAGCTCCTACATGCTTGCTTCAATCCATAGATAGATCTTTGAAGCTTGCATACCTTACTACTATTGATGGATATGAAACCCTCGTGATATGTCATATACACCTCTTTTGAAAGATTTCCACTAAGGAAAGTTATCTTCACATCCATTTGCCAAATCTCATAGTCATAATAAGTGATAATAGCAAAGAAAATCCTAATGGATTTAAGCATGGCAACAAATGAAAAGGTTTCATTAAAGTTAAATCATTTCCTTTGATGATAGCCTTTTGCTACCAACCTTGCTTTATGGGTAGCTACCTTACCCTCTATGTCAATTTTCTTCTTCAAGATCTATTTGCACCCAATAGATTTTATCCCTTTAAGTGCATCAACTAATGTCCATACCTGGTTGTCGTAAATGGAATCCATTGAATTACATGGACTTCAGCCATAATTCTAATTTTAAACTCTTCAGAACCTTTTCATAGCTTATAAGCCTATCTTCTTGTACTATAGTTATATTACTATGCTTATTTATGGGAAATCCATATATCTTAGGCTCAGTATGAACTCTAATAGAATGTTTAGGAGTTTGGGTTACAATAACATCAATATCATACATAATAGCTTGGGATTAATCGATTACTTTTCCTCCATTTGTGGGTCTTAAACTTTATCAAGTTAGATTCTACTTCCATTATCTTCCTTTAAAAAAAATTCTTTCTCTAGGAAGATTGCATGCTTTGAAACAAACTCTTTTTGTTCTAAAGTATTATATAAATGGTATCTGAGAGACTCCTTTAGATACCTCACAAATAAGCACTTGTTAAATTTACTATCAAGCTTATTTAACATAATTCTTTTCACATAAGTAGGGCAACTCCATACTTTTAATTATAAAAGAATTGGTTTCTTATTGCACCTTATCTCATATAGTGTACCATCAACTGACTTAGATGGAACTCTATTGAGAATGTAAACAATATTTTCTAGCGCATAACCCCAAAATGACTTAGGTAGAGTTGCAAAGCTCATCATGGATTGAATTATATCCAATAGGGTTTAATTTCTCCTTTCAAATACACCATTATTTCTTACTATATATTGAGGAGTCTATTGAGATTATATCCTATTATCTCTTAGATAGCTTTGAAATTCTTAACTTAAGTATTCTCCACCTTAATCTGATCAAAGTATTTTAATACTTTTATCAAGTTGTTTCTAAACTTCATTTTTGAATTCTCTAAACTTTTCAAAAGCTTCAAATTTATACTTCATCAAGTACACATACCCATATCGTGAATAATCATCAAAAAAGCTAATGAAGTAGAGAAATGCACCTCTTGTATGTGTAGTCATTGGGCTACATATATAAATGTATTATGTCCAAAAGACCACTAGCACCTTCACCTTTTCCACTAAATTTTTTTTTGTCATCTTGCATAATAAACAAGATTCACATGTTTCAATTGATTCGTAATCAAATAAGCTTAAGTCACTAGACTTGTACAAATTTGTCATATGTTTGTCATTTACGTGGCTAAGACAACAATGCCACAGGAAAGATGGTTTTAAGCTATCATTGTTAAGTCTTTTGATATTAATGTTGTAGATCTTTTTTTTATTATCAAGAATATAAATTTCATTAATACTAGAAGTAGAACAATATAAAACATTATTCTTATAAACTGAGCAACCCTTGCTCTTATTAATGGAAATATCAAAATCTTATTCAATAAGACAATATAAAGAAATAATATTCTTATTTAAAGAAGGAACATAATAACAATTATTAAGTTAAAGGCAAATCTAAGTTATATGTTCTAATAGTTAATGTAGCAACTCTTGCTGCATTTGCCATGTGTAGGTCCATATCACCCTTGTTCAGTGTCCTACTATTCTTTAATCACTGCAAATCAGAAACCAAATGGGAACCACATCTAATATCCAGTACCTATGTGTGATTATTAATAATAGCATTAGTATTAATCTCAATAACAATAATACTTGAAGTAGATGCATCTCTATGATTCTCCTTCTTGCAAGACTCAAGGTAAGACTTTCATTGACTCTTCTAATGACTAGTCTTGCTATAATGGAATCAAGTCACCTTAGGGCTAGTCTCCTTGGCATCAGTTGTGAGCTATTGTCTTTGCCCTTCTTCACCCCATTTTAAGCCTTGGCTTCATCCTTTTCTCTTCTTTTTCCCCTTTTTTTAAATTTGAAAGTAAAAGAATCAACAATTGTTACTGCTTTGGAATTCTTTTTAATGGCATCCTCAGTAGCTATAAGCATGTTCACTAGCTCAATGATTGTTGTTAGGATCATATTCATTTGATAGCAAAGCACAAATTATGCATAATTATGAGGCAATAACTATAACACTAGGCTAATACTTAAATCATGATCTAAAACAAATCTTATAGCAGTGATCCACTCTAAATACTAATGTGACAGCCCTTACCTGATCCCCCTCCCAGCCCGAATAAGGGTTATCATGCTATTTCCTTATCTTCTTAAAATAATTCTTAAAGGCTAATGTATGCTATAAGGCTAAAGTATGCTATCTTATTAAGCAATATATTTAACATTCTTATTAAACTTGTATGAGTAAACTTGGGTGTCCCATTTTACCAATTTAATTATGGGTGAAATCTTAACAAAAATTCGGCAGCATAATGATCTTCTGAGAACAAAACAAAAAATTTTAAGTTGTAATAAAAGCACTTCTATAATTCTTCGAAAATTCATTTAGCATCATAGAGTACTTCTAACCTACCATATACATACACTCTAGGCCTTATAGCCAATTTTTCTCATGCATTCACACATACTTACATTATTAGCACACCTTAAGCAAGCATGAATGCCCTTCACTTATACATACACCGCTATGTTTATAGTTTTAGGTTACATTATAATTCATATTAGTTACTTATATAACTTTAAACCTAGTTTATCCAAACCTCTACATAAGTGCCACTACATAGATACAATCTATAAAAAAGAAGGCATATACCTTAAAACTAGATCTTTGAAGCTGCTACATTACTGCTATCTGGAGGCTAGCTACACGTACTATCTATAACCTATGCATTGGAGAACCAATATGCTAAGCATGTGTTTAATGGTGAATTCAATAAGTTATACATTATATGTATATATGAATATAGCATCATGCACACACAAACATGACATACATATACATTGATTATTAAATAGATAATCGCATTAGTTGATCTCAACCAAGCCTAATCATTTATGTTTTGTGACTTATCACGTATCACTTAATTTAATTACTATTTTCACCTTACATTTGCATGCTTGTTCTATAAAAAATCCATTCAACCCTTAATAGTTACAATATCACATACTAATATACATAAACAAGTCTGAAGCATTCATACATTTTCAGTGGCATTCATAATTTGAGATAACCTTTTACATACTACCTAAATTAGCATATTTGGCCAACTTAAAATCATAAATTTATCCTATTTAATCTTATCAACACAAAATGATCTAATTATTTTAGTTATTGGCCCACACTTGAGTAATCATATCCCTAACACTAGATAATGAGATCCAAGGGTGTGCAATGGCCCTTATTTTGAACCTTTATGGTAGTACCTGTATAACATAATCTCTAATAATCCATATGCAGGGGCTCTCATCTAAAACCTAAATGGTTGCACCCATCTTAAAAGGTTATATAGGGGTCCCCATTTTGGACCTCTATAGCTGCACTCGTGTAACATATCAAAATCATCAAACAGCATATCTACAGTGGCCCTCATGAACCTCTATGGTGGCTGCACCCATATTACCATATCATCATATGAATCATCAATCATAAAATGTGTAGGGCTTCCTATCTATAACCTTAATAGCTACACCCATCATCAATATGAGACACTCTAGTGTCCTAATAGATACTACATCCCCAATTGACCAGTCAACCCATCCAATGGGCTATCAAACTCATACAGTCCTTATTATCACTTCATGACTTGATTACCGTGTAAACACTTTACTTTTCATGTCTTAGAGGTTGATACTTCTTTATTTTCCTTAATTCCATCGTAATGCCACATAAGATGTTTTGTGCATATTCCATATTCCATCTAAATGCAAAGTCATGTTTTCAATTTTTATTACCTAATACACCATCAGTTTTCATTTTAAGATTGTACTTCACATTTTTTAATATGCATATAATACTCATGTTTAAAATAACACAGTCAATCATCATTTTAATTTTCCATAAATTGGGTACTTTCTATTACACATCATATCATTTATCCCAGTATATAAACATTCTCATGCAATTATTCCATAATAATATATTAGTTCATTACTTAACTAACCTTTTGACTTTAAGATTGTAAAGGTCATAATATGTTAAGTCCACAACATTCATCACATGCCTCCTCCTTTCCCCCTTCGATGTCCATATACCACTTTAGATGTCCACAAATCATACATATATATATCCACTATGTACCATTCGACCATGTAAGGTTAAGGGTCATTTTGTATCCATTTCCATGCATTCTATCTTTTTTCCTTTCTCTAATGGTTACATACCATATTTATATTTATTATATCAAATCTTTATACCATTAATCTAAGCCCTACCATTTGGCTATAGATTCTAAGTGCACATACAAAGTAACCATATTATATATCATGTGGTCCTTGTCTCTAACCTATATACTTAATCCAATTACATATTCATATCACCTTTATATTTTACTATACCCCTTCTATACCATTTTTGGCCATATGAGTCATTACTCTCTTAAAACCTTTTTTCTCTTACATGACTTCATTTTTTAATAGCTAATTCACATAATTAGGACTATACATGCACCAACTAAGCCTAATATCATAGATACACCCTTACACAAATCAAAGACCCCATTCAGTCATAAGTAACTATAAGCCTTTGATTCTATTTCTCATTAGTTTATCCCTTCAAACCTCTCTTAAAAATTCATTTAACATCATTTTAGTCATATTTGGGCCTTAAATCAAACTTTTTATCACATACCCAAGCCACACACACATGACATACACACTAGAATTCACAATTTTAATATCACCAAAGTATAAATTATTAAATTCACTTAAAATGATTGCCAAAACACTCTAAGAGCACTAATCAAGCCTTATGTTTGCCTTTCTCACTCCCTTTCCCTTCTTTCTCTATAAGCATAACCATAATTCTCTCTAAAAAATCATGATAAATTCTATGGCAATCCAAATTAAATTTTAAGCATATATACATCTTATTTGCATTAAATACAACCCTAAAAAATAAAAATTAAGAAATTAAACACTTACATGCCAAAGTATCACTATTCATACAAGTTACATTCCTCACTTTCTAGCATGAATTAAACTAAAATAATGGCAAATTTAATGTTTAAAGGTGAAGGACGTTGAGTTGGGAACATAAAATCATAGAATTTTGGTGAAATAAAATGGTTAAAGAAGAAAAAAGAAAAGGAGAGAGAAAATGGTAATGATGTCGGGTGGAAAGGGGGGACATATGACTAGCTTGAGTTTAATTTTGACTGAAATTGGTATTTATATAATGTAGGTGGGTGGCTAGATTAATGGCAAGTGCCTATCTAAGGGCCATTATAAATTCTCCCTTTAATTCTCCTTAAAAATTCATTTTATTTGTTTAAGATGTCACTTTAATTCATCTTTGTCCGAATAATTAAATAAATATGTGCTTTAATTATCTCAAGAAAATTGTAATTTAATTCGAAGGAATTATTTAAAAGTAGCATTTTCATCTTTAATTAATTTCTTTGAATTAATTCCCAATGTTAGAAAATTTTAATTCTAGTTTCATTGGTTTAGTTAGAAATTTTTAGCATTAGGTCATGCTATTTTTGAATTATTTTGAGCACTATTTAAAATATTAAGTCGTTCAGCTTTAACTAGGTTACTATTCTTAGGACACTGTGGGGAAAATTTTAATTAAAATTTTAACCACTTAAATGACTTCAATCTCATTCCAAATTTAACCCATAATTATGTTATAATTAATACTTCTATTTAATAACATTAATGTCACTCGAGTCTTAGGGAACACTATTCATTGTTCGAGAAATACTATTTATAACTCAAAAAATTACGTGCATTACATTTCTTCACCTCTTAAAATAATTTTGTCCTCGAAATTACCTAATTAAAATAAATGTGGATACTGAACCTTTATCTATTCTTCACTTTCCCAGGTGACATCTTCACTTCTACAGTGCCTTTATAATACTTTCATTAATGGTGCCACCCTATTTTTCAATTCTTTAACTTCTCTTATTATAATC
>CANXYI011894879.1:0-15581 GCA_948208565.1 Hura crepitans | reverse complement strand
GGGATCTGAGTGCTATATTTTTTGCTACCTTATTAAATCTTGGTGAAGTAATTTTTCGACACCCATTATTTTCTTTTGTTTATTTTATTTTTTGTTTGGTGTGTTTTTCTGCTAATTTCCTATTTTATTGCCGATTCTTGGTTAGATTGTATTATAGGTGTCCCAAAATGTAATTTTATTTTTTTATTATTTATTCGATTAGAATGTATTTTAGGTAATTACCCTGTATTATATTTTTATTGTCGAATTATTTCCTTATATATTTCAAGAATGCTGTAATAATTAGAAAAATGATTTTTCATGTGATTAAAAAAATAAGCAAAATATTTTTATTTAATTAATTAGTGTTTTATTAATAAAATGAGTTTTGGTTTTTCTTAATAAAAGTCACAATAAAGAAAAATTATTTTCAAAAAATTGATATGCGAGAACTAAAGTTCTCAAATTAAATCCATCACCCGATTTTATGTATAATTTCAATTTCAATCTCAAAATATTCCACGAATGACGAATTAGGTAGAAAAATGATTTGGCACGTTAAAAAGAAATAATAATCAAAATCATATTTTTGCCCAATAAATTGGTGTTTTGGTAATAAAATAAATTCTGATTCCTTCTTAATAAAAGCTACAACAATAACATCCATTTTTTAGAATCGACATGCGAGAACCAAAGTTCTCAATCGTTCTTCCAAATAAAAGTCACCACAATAAAAGTCCATTTTTCCAAATTAGCATACAATAACCAAAGTTCTCAAACTAATCACCCAATTTCAATAAAAAGTCACTACAATAAAATCCATTTTCCAAAATTGGTATATAAGAACCAAAGTTCTTGAGATAATCAATTGCTTGATTTCATGTATGATATTTCAATTCCGAACACCTATTTATTTTTCTGTAAATATATTTTGTAAATTCTCATATATGAATACATGATTTACTTTAATTGTAAAATGTCACTTGAGAAAAGGAATAATATTATAAATTTAAACTGAATTTTCGTATTAATTTAGTGTATTAATAAGAGTAGGGTTTTGAATTGCTTTGGTTTTGGCCTTATAAGGTATTTCCCGACTTAGGTTGGGTGGCAATTCCTACCTTGTGGTGCCCAACTTGCTCCTCCTAAGCTAATCAAATAGGAGTGGCCTTAGATTCCTTTAGCTTCCTTCTTGTCTTTCGAGACTCGAGGAGTGAGGCTTAGGTCTAGTCTTCAGCTATTTCGATTTGATCAGCCCAAGAAAAACATAAGGGATGGGAATAGCACCAGATGGTATAACTGGTATTTTGCTTATCTATTATTTTGGTCTTGGTAGACCTTAATTTAATGCCCTTTTATATATGTTTTGTTCAAGCATAGAATAGGTAGATAGGGCCTGATCATGTTGATATAGACATTAGAGTTGGCAACCCTATGAGGCAATGTGTGATTATTAATAAGGTGCATAAAAGATGCCCTCTGGTGTTTTAGGGCCATAGGTTGTTGCTAATTTGATTGAATTAGATTTTAATGAATTAATGTAAACCTAAGATGGATTAGCTTACTAAGTATCAAGCTATGATTGTTTGTAAACATAGAAAGTTGACCCTTTAGACAATATAAAGATTGATAGTGACAGTGGATGGTAAGAGGAACCTTCTAGGACAATCCTATCTTTGTTATTAAAATATGACCACTCTTTCAAAATGAATAAGGCATGTTTGGCCTATGTTATTGATCTGAATGTTTTAACTTTGATCTAGCATATATTCCAGTGTAATTGAGTTTTTGATGCATTCCTAATAAGCTACTAGGGTTACCACCTTAGAGGGAATTGGATTCTAAAATGGAGGTGTATCTTAGTATTACTGTAGTATTTATTATTCTTTATTGAAAAGCACCTGTTGTAATAAAAGAGCTGAGAGTACATTTGCAAGAGCTATGTGGTAAAGGTTTCATCAGACCTAATATAGCACTTTGGGGAGTGCCTATGCTATTTATTAAGAAAGAAAGATAGGTTGCTCAGGTTGTACATTACTTTATAGGTAGCTGAATAGAGTGATTATAGAGAATAAGCATCCCTTATTCGGATGGATGATCTCCTTGATCATTTGAGAGGGGCTAGTATATCTTTTAAAATTGATATGAGATCGTGATATTATTAGCTGAGGATTAAGGAAGCTAATGTTTCTAAAACTACGTTCAAAACCCATTATAGGCATTTTGAGTTTTGGGTGGTGCCATTGGGTATGCACCAATGCCTTAATAGTTTTTATGGAATTCAATGAATAGACCCTTGTAATCTTATGTAGATGAGTGGTGGTGATTTTTATAGTTGGTTTTTTGGTGGACTTTAGGAGCCAAAAAGATTATGAATAGCACCTAAGGGTTATGTTATAGACCTTAAAAGAGAGATAATTGTGTCCCTAGCTCAATAGGTATGAGTTTAGCTGAGTGAAGTACCTTCTCTAGGTCATATAGTTCCAGCAGAGGGAATTAGAGTTGATTCTAGAAAGTAAAGGTAGTACTAAAAAGGGAATCACCTGGGAAGGTAACTAAGATGAGAAATTTTTTAGGCTTAGTTGATATTACAAAAGACTTGTAAGAGGACTTCCATTATTGTTACTCCTTTGACTAAATGGATTAGAAAGAATGTGAGATGTGAGTGGAATGATATGTTTCAAGCTAGTTTTGAGCAACTGAAAAAGATGTTGGTAGGGGTCCCTATCCTGATTCAACTTGAATAGGGTAAGGACTTTATTGTATGTAATAATGCTTCACTGAATGGCTTGTTAGGTGTTAATACTTGATGGAAAGGTAGTGGCTTATGCTTCAAGACAGTTGAAAGCTATGAGAGAGGAATTATCTTACCCATGATTTAGGGCTAGTTGTCATTATGGTTGTTTTGAAACATATGAAGGGACCATTAGTATGAAGAGAAATGCTACATGTGTATAAATCATAAGAGCCTAAAGTATCTCTTTACTCAAGAAGAGCTGAACCTAAAATAGAGAAGCTAGTTAGAACTGAGCAAGGATTTGTAATGGCTTGACTAGCCACCCACCAGTAGGAACTAATGTGATAGCAGACGCTAAGTATACGAAATTTATGATAATCTTGAAAAGCATGAATGCTTGTTATAGTACACTTCAGGAAATGTTGTGCTGGCTAGGTTACAGATAAAGCTAGATGGTTGACAATAGATGAAGAAAAAAAAGATAGAAGAGAATAGTTAGCTTAGATGGTAAACAAGACTTAAAAAGGGAAGACTATAAGGTCTGAGTTGATAGAAAGTGAGTAGTTGTATCATCAGAACAGGTCATGCATATCTTTTATGAAGGACCTAGGGTTATATATGTTTAAGGAGACATATGAGGCTCCTTGTTTCATGCATTCGGGGAGGAAATTTTGAGCTTGGAAATTTTATTATTGATGGCTTGGTATAAAAAGAGATGTGGCAGATATAATAACAAGTGTTTGACATGTCAGTAAGTGGAAGCTGAGCATCAAGTTCCTTTTGGATTGTTATATCCTATAGCTATACTAGAGTGAAAATGAGAAAAGCTAACCCTAAGTTTTGTGATGGATTTACTTTTAACCAAAGGTAAATGCAATGTTGTATAGATAATTGTTGACAGATGGACAAGACAGTTCAAGCTACCCCGTCAAGATGGATTAGTCTTTAGAGAGGCCAGCTAGACTATACCTAGATGAAATAGTCAAATGTTTTGGTGTGCTAGTGACTATCATTTTGACAAGTACCTTTGTTTTACTTTTAGATTTTTTGTAGAAGTTATAGGCAGTTTTAGGCACCAGACTGAGCTATGACATAGTTTTTCATCCTCAGTCTGACGAACAATCAAAGTAGGTGATACAAATATTTGGTAATATGTTGTGAGGTGGCATTGGTAAGCTTATGGATAACTGGGATCTATATATGTATGTTCTTGGCAGAGGTTGCCTATAATAATAGTTACTAGTCTCACTTGAGGGAGTGGACCCATATGAGGCATCATATGATAGATGATGCAGGACTCCTTCGTGATTGACGTGAAGTTAGAGAGAGAAATTCTCCAATGTAGATTTAATTAAAGAGGCTAAAGAAAAAGGGAGATTAATTAGAGCAAAGTTAAAGGCAGCTATGTTTAGACAAGAACCATATACTGGTTTAAAATAGAGAGATATTGAATACACAGTTGGAGAAAAAGTGTTTTAGAGGTTTCTCTGGGGAGACGGGTGTAAAGGTTTAAGAAAAAAAGGAAATTGAGTCCCAGGTTCATTAGACCCTACTAGAGTACAAATAGGGTCAGACCTCTAGCATACAGGCTTATTGCCACTTGAGCAACAGTAGACACATAATGTTTTTATGTTTTTATTGTTCAGAAGTTATAGATTTGGGTCCATCATATGTGATTTTGATATCAAAAATTAAGGTGTAGACGGATTTAGGCTATGAAGAGGAACTAGTATAAGGTATGACTCGTAAAATGAGAGTGTTGAGAAATGAGTCCATACCACTGTTACAATGCTATAGAGGTATTAAAAATGCAAAGGAGGTTACCTGTGAGCTAAACGAGCAAATGAGAGCTCACTATCCTTATTTATTTGCTCCAAGTAATTTCGAGGATGAAATTTTCTTAAGAGGGGAAGAAATGTAATGCTCGTGCTTTGAGGCTCCGTGAACAGTGCCACTAGGTCCAAGAAGTGTACTTAGGGTGCTAAGTCACTTACACATAAACTGAGGTAGTGACACTAATCAAGAAACTTTGAGAGCCGTTAATCTGATAAAAAAAGGCAAAATTTAAAAATTTAGTAAAACCAATTATTCATTTTGGACTATAAACTACCCCTCAGTGCAATAAAAATTTTTTGAGTCAGGATTGACCCGGTATGTGTTTGGACGGACCCAAAAATAGTGGACTCTAAAGCTCAAAAATTACATTGAGTCCACTGGTGAAAGAATTTTTGGAATTGAAGGTCATTTGCAAATTCTCGTAAGTTTTTAAGTTGGCACGCAAATTGAGGTAGTATGAAATTGACCTATCGATGGAATCTAGCCACAAAAATTTACGAGCAGATAGAGGGTATTAAAATATGAATTTTAAAATGAACAACATAATTTTTTGAGGTCTAAGTGAATTACTGTGAATTTTCAAAGTTTGCCAAAAAATTGAGATGGTTTTAGGATTTTCAGGAAGTGTCAAAACTAGCCTTGTCATGTCAAAGGGGACCCACACCATGCCAAGTGGCCAAATTTATGTGACATGTGGAATTCCACCAAGTGGGATGAAAAAATTTCTCCTCCCTTCCTTGCTGTTACTAATGCTAAGGGGGAGGAAAACTAGGTATAACTTTCTCATTTCTTCAGCAAAAATGGTGATTCTAGTTGCTAAATTTAGCTTTATTTGTTAGGCACCTCGGGGAAAAAGAATTATGCAAAAAGGACTTCTCAATTTAGAGTTAAAATTCCTCAAAGGCCATTAGTTCAGACTATCTTGAATTGAGACCCTTGGGTCAGTTCATGGTTGTTTCTCCTCCATTTCTTAGGATTTTTGGCTGCTATTTTGATGTTAAATCATGCCTAACACCTATGTGATTGTGTGTGTGAGGTGTTTATGGCAATTGGATGGCAAATTGAAGTCCACGAAGAGGGAGAAGTGACTATAGAAAGGCTAGATAGCTTGTGTAATTAAGGGCTTCAAGTGTTTCCTCTTGACAAGTAAGTGAATTCAAGTATTCCCTTCATGCCCTTCAATTCTATTGGCTTCTCTATTGGTTTAGGGTTGGATTAAGCACATGAATTAGCTTGGATAAGTGCTTTCATTGAAGGATTTTAGTATATGGCTTAAGGGAATGATAATTGAATGGCATTTGATGAAAAGAAGTCAAATTAGTGGCAAATGGCCGAGAGGTGTTCATGATGTTTGATGTGTGTTATGATGCTTCATGTGTGCTTAGGATAGTTTTGGTGTTGGTATGAAATGGAAATTACTTGTAAATTGATGGGAAAATGCATGTTGGGTATAAGGTGAGTGAGTGGCCAAGAGCTTGTCTCATGCTTGGGAATGTGTATGGCTTAGTGTAGTAGTCCTAATTAGTGTTTGGGGGTTAACCATGCATGTACATTAGGCATTGATTGTATGAATTGATGATATGGCATGTAATGAGATTGGTTAATGTATGGAAGCATGGAAGCCTAATGGTGGCCGAGGTATGTTCTATGGGTAAGTCACTCAAATTGGCATGGTAGTGTGCATGTATATGTTTGTTTGTGTTTAAGCTATAGATGCAAGGTGGAATGTGTGATACACTAGTGTAAATGGAAATGCATGAACAAGGCTAAAGAATGGTTAAACTTGAGAGCTACACTAGTGTAAATAGGTATGAAAGTGATGAAACATGTATGTAATGATTATGCTTAAAATGATATACTTATGTGAGCTATATTGGCTTAAATTATTTTATCATGAAGAATGAATTGAAAATGACTTAAAACTTGGCTAGAAATAAGGTATGATAAGTGGCTTATAATTGCTTATAAGGGTGATGGCTTGTAAAGGAAAAATATGTTTATATTGTGTGCTTTTAAGGGCTATGTCTTGTAATTGATTGTAATGGCTTTGGAGCCTATATTTTGGCCTTGTAAATGGCCTACTATATGTTGGCTTTAGGCCTATGGAATGTATGAATTTTGCTATTAAAAATTGCACTGAAATTGGAACTTAGATGGTCCCAAAAATGAATCTTGAAAAGTGGTCCAAATGACCTATAATTGTCCAGTTGACCATTACCTAAACCAAAAATATCACTAGATAGAAAGTGTTAATTTCATAAAAAGTAATGCTATAATAAATTGAGACATATTAAACCTTGTATATTGGTAATAACAAAACTTAAAATTAACTTGGGATTTTTACCTAGCAGAGCCAAAATGTGGCTATATCAGACTGGTTGAAAAATAAGTTGTGTAATAAAATTTATAATTGTCTGTTATTGCAACTTAAATATTATAAGAACACTATTGGTCAATAAATGGACTTAAAATGAGCTACTTGGCCCACTAGTTAGACACCCACTAGATGGGTTAACTGGTCAACTTAGTTTTTTAGCAGTTGTTGGTTGTCTGATGTTCAGGCAATGATGTTATTATGGCTAGAGAGGCTTACAAGTTGATCTCTATTATGTCACATAGTTGTTGATATTCTTTATAGCTAGAGAGGCCTACGGGCTGATCTCCATTATGTCACACAGATGTTGAGACTTTATTTGTGGCTGGGGAGGCTAATAGGCTGATCTCCTTTATGTCACATAGATCGATGTTATCTATTTGTGTCTGGAGAGGGTATAGGCTAATCTCTATTATGGCATATATGTTGATGCAGCGACATAGGTCCAGAATGAGGACCACTGCACTAGTTTGTTATCCCTCTAAATTTAATGTCTATCAGGGATGTCTTCTGAGTTGGGTCAACTAAAATGATTTAATAAAATTAATAAACTCTGATATGACTGTAATACGTGCCATAAGGCCATTTTAGTAATTTTGCCATGGATGATGAATAAAAGCTTAGAATGGTATAACTTGTGCATCAAATGAGTAATAGTGACTCAACACACAAATTATATGGTTTGTAATAATTAATTGGATAATTACAGATAGAAACACCCTAGGGGTAAAATGGTAATTTTTGTATGATAGTGTTTTAAACTAAACTTGAGATATCAGTATAAGATTAAATAGGGGTTTTATGCATGGTTTAACTTTAGACATGTTGTTAATGGTTGAATTCACCATTGAGTATTTTTATGCTCAGCGTACCTATTTCAGTGCGTAGGTACCAAGAATAGGGACGTCACCTCGTAAAGCTCGTAGCAGAGCTCAGAGGTCATATTAAAAAGACTAATCATGTATTGATGAATGGATTTGCACTCTATGTACTTAAGTGAGGGATATGGGTGTGATGTATATAAAGGACACATGGTAGTATCTATATAAATGAGCTATTCTGTAATAATCTCTGTGATGGTTTTCTTATTTACATGTGATCTGTATACATGCCGATAAGCCTGAGGCTCTATATGTTTTTATTATGGCATGAGGCCTGTGACTGTTGTGTGTTAGGTGATGTTGATAGGATGATAACTGGGGGACTAGAAGGGTCCAAGAGATGTCATATATATAATATTAAAGTGTTTATAGGCGGATATGAATTTTGGGATAGTGACCAGGAAGCCATTGTGCTGCCAGATTTTAGATTATACCAAATTGTGTTAGATTTTTTATGTAATGGTTGAAACATGATAATATGAACTTAAATGGATTATAGGAAATGACTTGAATGAATTTGGAATCAGATAGAGTTGTTTAGTGCAGTATAAGTAAAAGTTAAATGAATGAATAAGGTGGAAATTTTAAAATGGGTGACTTAGCAGGAAGTGCATCGTTTATTAGATTTTCCCAAGAATCCAGTAGGGGGTGTCACACAATCTTTACATCCTATTTACCAACTATCTCATGGATTAAATGGTAGTACCTAAGAACATGCTTGGATCACTAATGAGATCGTGCTTCCTTTACTTATCTAATGGCTCCATTGTTATCACAATGCAGAGGTACTAGGTCAACATTTGAAGGAAACACTCCTAGTTTAGTGATGAACTTCTTGATCCATACTGCCTTCTTAGCTGTATCAGAGGCTCTAATGTACTCTCCATTAGTAGTTGAGTTTGCAGCTGTTTCTTGTTTGGAACTCTTCCAACTAACTATACTTCTTGTAAATAAGAACATATAACCTAATTAGGGTTTGCAATCATCTTCATCAAACTGGAAGCTGGCATCAATGTACCAACTTATTTACAAATCCCCTTCTCTATATACCAAGAATTTATCTTTAGTTCTTCCCAAGTACTTAATGATATCCTTTATAGCAACCCAATGTTCCTCTTTATGATTGAATTAGAGTTTACTTGTGATAGTTAGAGCAAATGCTACATCAGGTTATGTATATAACATAGCATACATGATTAATCCTATAGCTGATGCCTATGGGATCTTGCTAATGTATTCTCTCTTCTCTTGTGTCTGAGTAGACATAGACTTAGAAAGAATTTTCCCAATGTACTATAGGAATGAATCCTTTATTAAAGAGATCCATGCTAAACCTCTTTAGCATTTTATCTATGTATGTAGATTGTGAAATACTTATTAACCTCTTAGATCTATCTCTATAATCCTTTATCCTCAATATAGGTTGCTTCACTAAGGTCTTTCATGGATAATTTCTTTGACAACCAGATTTGGACTGATTAAAGAGTTGAGACATTATTTCCCATGAATAATACTTTATCAGCATATAGTACTAAGAAAATGATAGCACCCCTACTAACCTTCTTGTATACATAAAGTTCATCTAGATTTTGTGAGAAACCAAACTCTTTGATTGTCTCATTAAAAAGGATGTTCTTACTCCTAGATGTTTGCTTTAATCCATAAATAAATCTTTCAAGCTTACATACCTTGCTATTGTTATTGGATATGAAGCTTTTCTCTTGTGTCTGAGTAGACATAGACTTAGAAAGAATTTTCCCAATATACCATAGGAATGAATCCTGTATTAAAAAGATCCATGCTAAACCTCTTTAGCATTTTATCTATGTATGTAGACAGTGAAAGACCTATTAACCTCTTAGATCTATCTCTATAATCCTTTATCCTTAATACATAGGTTGCTTCACCGAGATCTTTCATAGAGAATTTCTTCGACAACTAGATTTGGACTGATTAAAAGGTTGAGACATTATTTCTCGTGAACAATACTTCATCAGCATATAGTACTAAGAAAATGATAGCACCCATACTAACCTTCTTGTATACATAAAGTTTATCTGGATTTTGTGAGAAACTGAACTCTTTAGTTGTCTTATTAAAAAGGATGTTCTTACTCCTAGATGTGTGCTTTAATCCATAAATAAATCTTTGAAGCTTACATACCTTGCTATTGTTACTGGATATGAAGCTCTCAAGTTATGTCATATACACTTTCTCTAATAGATTTCATTTAATTAAAGTTGTTTTATATCCATTTGCCAAATCTCATAGTCGTAATGAGTAAGAATAACAAGTAAAATCCAAATAGATTTAAGCATAGCTATAAAAAAAAAGTTTCATCAAAGCTAATTCCTTACCTTTGATGATAACCTTTTTACAATAAACCTTGCTTTATAGGTAACTATGTTACCATCTATGTCGGTCTTCTTCTCGAAGATCCATTTACACCCACTGGGTTTTATCCCTTCAAGTGCATCAACCAAAGTTTATACTTGGTTATCATGTATGGAATCCATTTTAGATTGCATGGCCTTTAGCCATAATTTTGATTATGAACTCTTCAGAATCTCTTCATAGCTTGTTGGCTCATTTTATTTATTAGAGACATGTGTTTGTTCTCATTTATAAGAAATCCTTATCTCTCAAGAATAGTATAAACTATAGTAGAATATCTAGGAACTCATGTTACAATAAGTTCTTCTATTACCTAATCACTATGAGTAATGAACTCGAGGTCCATTGGTTTATTAACATTTATTTATAGATTTGAACTTCATCAAGGTTGATTCTACTCCCACTATCTTCTTTTAAGAGAAACTCTTTCTTTAAGAAGATATCATACTTTGAAATAAATACCTTTTTAGTGCATAGTATTGTAGAAATAATATCCAAATGTCCCCTTTGGATATCCCACAAATAAGCATTCATTAGATTTAACATCTAGCTTATTTGACACTATGCTTTTCACATAAGTAGGGCAATCCTATACTTTAAGATGTAAAAGAATAGATTTCTTATTATACCATACCTTATATAGAGTAACGTTAATTAGATAGAACTTTGTTTAGAATATAAATAGCAATTTTCAATGTATAACCCCAAAATGACTTAGGCAGATTTGCAAAGCTTATCATGGATCAAACTATTTCCAACAGGGTTCGATTTCTCCTTTCAGACACACCATTATGTTATGGTGTCTAAAGAGGAGTCCATTAAGATAATATCCCATTATCTCTAAAATAGCTTTGGAATTTTTGACTTAATTATTATCTTTTTTGATTTAAGTGAAGTGTTTTAATACTTTTGCCAAGTTATTTCTTAACTTATTTATTAATTCTTTGAGCTTTTCAAAGGCTTAAGATTTGTACTTCATTAAGTACACATACCCATATTTTGAATGATAATTGCATGTGTGGTCATTGTGCCATATACATTTAAATGTATTAGCTCTAATAAACTACTTGCATGTTCACCTTTATCACTAAAGGTCATCTTTGTTATCTTGCTAATTAAACAATATTCACACATTTCAGTTGGTTCATAATCAAATGAACTTAAGTCACCCAATTTGTGTAACTTAGTTATGTGCTTCTTATTTATATAACCAAGTCAATAGTGCCACAAGAAAGATGGCTTTAAGCTATCAACTTTATGTCTCTTAATATTTATGTTATAAATTTCCTTTGCATTATGAAGAATATAAATTTCATTAACAATTGAAGCAAAATAATAAAATATATTATTCATAAAAACTGAGCAACCTTTTCTCTTATTAATGGAAATTTCAAAATCTTGCTCAATAAAATGAGATATAGGAATAATATTCTTGTTCAAAGATTAAACATAATAACAATTATTTAGCTCTTGTACTAATCCTAAATGCAAATTTCAGTAATACATCCTTATAGCTAATGCCACAACTCTTGCTCCTTTTGCCATACGCAAGTCCACATCACCTTCATTCAACCTTCTACTACTCTTTAGTCCAAACAAATTAGATACCAAATAAGAACCATAACCAGTATCCAATATCCATGTACGATGATCAACAACAGTACTAGTATTTATTTTAATAACATAAGTACCTAAAGTAGATGCATTGTTATGCTTCTTCTTTTATTGAGACTTTAGATAAGCTTTATAATTCCTATTCCAATGTCTAGTCTTACCATAATAGAAGCAAATCACCTTAGGGACAGTCACTTTGGTAGAAGTAGTAGGCTATTTGCCTTCGCCCTTTTTCACCCCATCTGGTGTCTTAATTATCTCTTTCTTTTTCTTTTTCTTCTTCTTCTTTTTCCCCTTTTTTTTTTTTTTACTTTTAGAAGAAGTAGAATAAACAACCATAACTACTTTAACATTCTTTTAAATAGTATCCTTAGTAATGTTGAGCATATTCACCAGCTTAGGGATCATTTTATGGATCTTGTTCATTTGATAATTAAGCTTAAATTGTGCATATGTGACACCTTTTACCTAATTCAGTCATCGGACTTGAATAAGACATGTCACACAACCTAATTCAGATTAACTCATATTCCTGAGCCTTTCTTTATATAGTCATAGCTCGATAATGGTACAATCTCATTTATATTAGTTAATTTAGAGCCATCTATTTGCCTAACATGTTTCATAACACAACCTAACATATGAGACATAATTTTGGTAGCATAACGATTGGCTGGAGGCGCCACTCAAAATTTTACCTATAGAAAAACACACTTCTATAAATACATACTCATCGAATGCCAACATCTGGATCCTTCTAATCCTCTTAACATTCTAAAGACATAGCAAACCACATTAATTACATCATATCATCCCACACATATACATACATCATATATATATAAGTGTTTAATTTCCAAACATAATACTAACTTGTTCAGGACCCACTACTTTTATTACATATGAGTGCCATTTAACTTATATAAATTACATCATAAGTCACACAACTACACCTGAAGAAACTTATCATGCCACATTAATGCTTTGAGGCTAAGCTGAAGCTGACTATCTACTACTTATGCATCAAAACACGAAGTGCTAAGCATACTGCTTAGTGGTGTATTCAATAAATTATATAAAAATACACAAGTAATGCATGCAAAAGGATAATACAATCCTTATGTGATATATGTGTATTAGGTGCCATAATATAGCAAATCTAATTATTAAATATTTATCATTTTATTTTTTTGATGTTTTATTGCTTTATTCAAATTATTTAAGCTATCTAGCCCATACTTGATAGGAACCAACCTTAATACTAGATAACAAGAATCAAATATGCGATGGCCCATATTTTGGACCTCACCTGTGGCTGCACCCATAGTAAAATATATGTTCAGTGGCTCTTTTGGACCTTGCCCACTACTACACCAGTAATAAAAAATATATGCAGTGACCCTCTTAAACCTCACCTACTATTACACCAGTAATGAAAATATATGTGCAGTGGCCTTCTTGGATCTCACCTATTATTGCACTAGCAATGAAAATATATGTGTAGTGGCCCTCTTGGACCTCCCTTACTTCTACACTAGCAGTAGAAAATATGACACCAAGGTGTCCTAGCAACTGCTACACTTCCTAGTTAACCGGTTAACCTATCCAGTAGGCTGTCTAACTCATATGTGCTTTTATTAAGTTCGATTTATTCTTATAACTACATATTGCAGTAAACGAGCATAATAGATATCGTCTCAATATTTATCATATTTGAGCTTCTATTTAATGTATTTCCTTACTTATTCACATTACCATTATCATCTCATTATTCTTTTCTTCACACTTTTATAATGTATTATTTTGAAATGTCAAGCCACATACCAATATGTTTCACTAATTTTAACCTCCTTTATTATGTCATTTCATGGTAGACATAATTAAGTCTTATCTTTACATTCATCTCTTACCTTTAATAATTTCATATCATCAACATATATAACTCACATACTCAATATACTATTTGGCCACTAATTAAATTAACTCAATTCCTTAAGTTCTATACACATTACTATTTCTACTTATAATTAAACATCCCATACATCATTATTGTCATGATACCCTGCATAAGCTTTACATGCATGCCACGTATACCATTCGACCATAAGTCAATGTTCACATTTTTGTGCCATTCCTTATTACCTATTAGTTATACATGCTTTATTTACTCATTTAAATATATTATACTAGTATTCAAGCTTAAATACATGCACACATATACCATACCATTCAGCCATATGTGGGTGTATTCCTTTCCAATTGATTTCTTAGTCTAATCATGTTCTAATGATTTATTTAAGTCATTTAACACATTAATCAAGTATAGTTTCATGCTTACCTATGTGTTCCATATCAAACATACATGCTTGAACTTAAAGAAATTATGCAAATCAATATAAAACTCATTGAATACACTTGCAAATACTCTAATTAGCTTCAATCTAGGCTTTTTAAATTTACTCATTTCATTTTCCTTCCAAAGCACCACTTTTTTCTACAAACATAATAGATTTTAGGTTAGAAAAATTAATGCTAAAATTCTATACTACTTTAAACTTAAAATTAATTATAGGAAAACCTTGTAGACTTCAAATGACATCTTCCAAAATATAAAACCTTGAATTAAATCACTTATCAACAACTTTGTCATTATTCACCCTAACCTAAATTCTCCCAAATAAGCCTTATTCTTGGATTGTTCTTACTAGAATGACAATCTAATGTTTGTAGAGCCTAAGATAGTAGTGAGAAATGGCTTGGAAATGTTTAATTTAGTGAGAAATTAAAGAAAAAATAAAGCTTAGGACAAAGGCCATTGAGGCATCAACCATGAGAGGGTGGGAGGAGGTGATTTTTGTGTTTTAATTCAATTAAAAATCCTTAATATATCTTGTAATGGAGAGCTAGATATGAGCCACTTCTTAGATCCAATGGCTCACATTATTCCCACCACATAATCCCTTAAAGATTAATTTCTTCATTTTAACATGTTTATAAATTTCTATCTTTACACCATTAATTAGGAAAATCCATAATTTGCATGTCTCTAGAAAATCACAATTAAAAATAGAAAGGAGCTAATTTAATTAAACCCTTACATTTTTAATTAATTTCATTAAATTACTTCTTAATGTTTGAAAATTCAAATTCTAACACCTTTGGCTTATTTGGAATTTTTTACCATTAATTGTGCTATTCCCAGATTTTTCTGAGCACAAACTGAATATTTTATCATAAGCTTAAACTAGGTTACTATTCCTGGGGCACTACTGTAACAACTTTACTTGTAATTTTCACCACTTAAATAACTTCATTTTCTTTTCAAACTTCACCCATAATTAATTCTTATTATTCTCTTTCATTCAGTTTAATTAGTTTACTCGAGCCTTAGAAAGTACTATTCACCAAGACCATGCCCCGAGGTGCTTTCTTTTCCATAGTTTTATGATCCTATTACTCTATTCTTTGTTTCACCCTTTCCCACATGTTTCACATTTATGAATCTTTTATTACACTTTCCAATTTTGTGCTCAATCATTTTCAAAAATTACCATTATGTCCTTTACTCGTTTTTTGCTTCACTATTCATACCAATCGACTTTACTTGACATGTACTTTCATTTCATTCCCCACCTTTTCTTTTAATTCTAATTCTATGATTAAGTAAAAATTAGACCAAAAGTCGGGGTATAATAATCCTTCCCCTCTAAAAAGAAATTTTGTCCTCGAAATTACCTGGTTCAAATAGCTTCGGGTGTTAGGCTTT
>CANXYI011894835.1:0-15475 GCA_948208565.1 Hura crepitans | reverse complement strand
ATTCTTAAACTTGAGAAGAACATGAACAACATCTTAGAATAGTATTACAGGCATTAAGAGAGAAATAACTATATGCTAAATTGAGCAAGTGTGAATTTTAGCTAAATAAAGTAACCTTTTTGGGACACATTGTGTCAGCTGATGGGATCAGGGTGGACCTTTGTAAATTTAAAGCCATGTTAGTTTAGAAACCCCTGAGAAATATGGAAGAAATCATAAGCTTCTTAGGATTAGCTAGTTATTATATGTGATTTTTCAAAGGATTCTCAATGATTACTGCTCCCATGACATGCCTATCTAGGAAAGATGTGAAATTTGTGTGGATTAAAAATGCCAAGAAAAATTTTGATAGGTTAAAAGCTATGTTAATAGAAGCTCTAATACTTATACAACTAGAACTCTTGAAAGACTTTGTCATCCATAGTGATACCTCACATAATAGGCTTAGGTGTGATGCAAGATGGTAAAGTGGTAGTATATGTATCCAGACAACTAAAACCACATGAGAGAAACTACCCAACTCATGATTTAGGATTAGCAGCTATCATTTTTTCCTTGAAAAAATAAAGGCACTACCCATATAGTGAAAAGGCTATATTTACATAAATCATAAAAGCTAAAATACTTACCTACCCAGAAAGAACTAAACCTAAGATAGTAAAGATGAATAAAGTTAATTGAAGACTATGATTGCCTAATTGATTACGATCCTAGTAAGGCAAATTTAGTGGTAGATGCATTAAGCTAGAAACACTTATCCACCCTAAAGGAAATAATGTCTAGTTGTAATGCCAAGAAGATTAAGCCTTGCTATTTAAATTGCAAGTAAAACCTGATGTGATTCAATAAATGAAAAAGGCGCAACAAGATAATGATCAACTTTAGCACATAATAGGTTTGATTAAAGAAAGAAAGCCTACTGAGCATGAGATTAGGGCAAATGGATATCTGTAATATCATGACTAATTATATGTGCTCGAAAGAAAAGACCATAAAAGAGAGATCTTATAGGAAGCTTATAATTCCCCTTATGCAATGCATCTCAGGAGCATAAAGATATACTAGGACATGAAACCTTATTATTGCTGGCTAGGAATAAAGAAAGATATAATTGAATATGTAAGTAAATGCCTCATCTATCAGCAAGTGAAAGCTGAACATCACATTCTTTCTGGATTGTTTCATCCCATAGCAATACCAAAATGGAAATGAGAAAGACTCATAATGGACCTCATAATAAGATTACCCATGACAAGGAGTAAATGTGATGCAACATGGGTAATTATACATAGACTGACCAAGATAGCATATTTCATCCCAATAAGAATGGACTATTCCCTAAAGAAACTTGCATAGCTATACATTAATGAAATTGTCAGACTACATAGAGTACGAGCATCTATTATCTAAGATCGAAACCCAAGGTTCACATCTAAGTTTTGGAAGAAACTACATGATGCCTTAGGTACTCAATTTAACTTTAGCATAGCATTCCACCCATAAACAGATGGCTAATTAAAATTGCTAATTTAGGTACTAGAGGACATGCTAAGAAGCTATGCCATTGAATTTTAAGGCAACTGGGATTAATATTTGTCCTTAGAAAAATTTCCATATAAAAACAACCATTAGGCAAGCCTTAGGATGGCACCCTAAGAGGCTTTATATGGGAGAAAATGTAGAATTTGGCTATGGTGGATAGAATTTGGTGAAAACAAGCTGATGGGGCTGGATTTGATTAGAGATATAAAAGACAAAGTTAAAGTTATCATAGACCGATTGAAATTAACAATACGTAGATAAAAATCATATGCAGATCTAAAAAGAAAGCCAATTGAGTATGAAGTTAGAGATAAAGTCTTCTTAAAGGTATCACCTTGGAAGAAGTTCATTAGTCTTTATGAGGTTACTACATGTGTTGGACCAGTGGCATATAGGTCAGCATTACCTCAAGAATTATAGCAGATCCACGATGTATTTCATGTCTTAATGTTGAGAAAGTATTTATTAGACCCTTAACATGTACTTTCAGTAAAGGAGATAAAAGTACAACTAGACATGTCATATGAAGAACAACCAATCCAAATCTTAGCTCGTGAAGTGAAAAAGCTATAAAATAAAATAGTTCCATTAGTGAAAGTATTATGGAAACACCATGGATCAAAGGAAGCAACATGGGAAAGAGAACAACAAATGGGAGAGCAATAGTTGTAACTATTTGAACTAGGTAAATTTCAAGGACAAAATTTCTTAAAAGGGGAAGGAATTGTAACACCTAAAAATTCTCGGTCTCATGAATAGTACTTTCTAAGGCATGAATAATATTTCCTTAAGTTACCAGTTCACACTAAGGTAGCCAAATACTAGTCATAAAATTGTGATGGGCAAAACAATGATGAAAATGAAGTTGTTTGCACTAGCCACTAAACCAAAAAAAAAAAAAATTCACTCCGATATCTAGTGAATAGTAGCTTAAGTTTAAAATAAGTTACAAAATGATCGAGAGATGCCCAAACTGACTTGAAAATGGCATGACCTAAAGGTAAAAAATTCTAAATAGTTTAATGGTTATGGAATTAGAATTTTCTAACATCAATTGATATTTTGACACTAAATAGAGTAATTTTAGAGGCCTTTAACATTAAAACAACATTTTTTAAGCTTAAAAGGTAAATAGGATTAGTACAGATAATCAAAACATCACATGGCTAAATCATGGCCATCTAAGCTCTTAATATAAATAAAAAATGGTATGCGCATGTGTACATGATCAAAGCAACTTCATCTTCCTCCCTAACCATCAAAAGTCAATGCCATACCCACACATTCTCTCTCCTCCCTTTGTTTCTTCATTTATTCCTCAATTCTCCTCAAAACCCTTTGATTAATATATGGAAAATGATCCTTATAGCATCTAGAGCACAATTTTAGTGCCAAATTTCCAAGAATAATGTGTTTAAAGGTGAAAAAAGAGGTTTAATATAGGGTTTTAAACCCTTAAATCACATCGAACCCTAATTTGAGCCCCCCATCATTTTTTAGGTAACTAGAGGTGCTCTAAATCATTATTCTAGTTTTATTTTTGAATTTAGAGGTGTATAAATTTTTCTATGAATTTTTCTAATTTATTTTGTATTTGGAATTTAGAGAACTTGGAAGAGGATAGGAGCAAGGGCAAAGAGAAGCTATGGAAACATATATAGGACATTAAATAACCTCTTTATAAGTGTATTCAATAAAATATGTGCTTAGAAGTATGATTTTAGTAATTTTTAAACTGGGTGTCATTTAGGGTTTGTTTGATTTTAGGGGTTAGAATAACCCTAAATTGAATTTTGGGGTATGTTAGGCTTTAATATGTGTAAATTGACTAATATGAATGAAAATAGAGTCAAAACAAGTTAAATACAGAAGGTAAAAAAAATGTGCATGTTGTATGCAATTTAGGGACATAGAGGGAATTTATGAAATTATTGTGTGAGGGAAAGAAATTAAAGTATAATGAGCTACAATAAATGAGTATAACATGTATTGAGAATGTACATAGATAACTATGTTGAATGATGCTAATGTTGCACATGAAGTGTGCGTGTGCATAGTGGCGTGTGTAGTGCATATTTTGTGTGATATATAATTTGGTAATGGTGATTGATAATGTATATAATGTTAATGATTGAGATGTAAATTGAGCATGATACCTAGTAATATAGGTAATGGATATGGTATTATGAGTAGGATTATGTGAAATGGTTATTTACAATGGTAATATATGGTAATTACTGATAAACATGCACTATAAGAATAGTGTTATGAGATGAATGACATGTATATGATTGGAACTTAGCATGATAACATGGTCATAAAATATGTGAGTTTTGAGTAATGAAATGTTGATAGCCCATATATGTTAGACAACCTGATGGATAGGTTGACTGGTCAACTATGGGACATAGCAACTACTTAGACACTTTAGTGTCATTGATATTGATATTTGATTACACTTAGTTATATAATATAGGTGTAGCTACTAGGAGGTCTGAAAAAATCATTGCATGCATTCTAAAGTGGGTGAATTCATCTAGAGGTTTAGTAAGACCACTATACACATATGTATTAGCTATATTAATGATACTAATTTTAATGCTAGTGTAGCCCCCAAGAGGTCCAATAGAACCATTACACATAACTTATTATAAGTGCAACCACTAGGAGGTTCAACAAGACCATTGCATACTATACTGATATGACATGCTGGTGCAGCGGCCATGTGGTCCAAAATGTGGGCCATTGCATAACATGATTCTAATATCCAATATTGGGATTAATGTCTTATAAATATGGGTTAGAAATGGAAATGATTAAAATATGATATAAGAATATGAAGTGAACGGATGAATAATTATAAGTTAAAAAACTAAATAAATCAAAACATAACTTTACATTTATATGATGAATAACTTGGTTAATGAATATACAAATTAATGATGGCATGTAAACATGAAAGAAGTTAATTATAATTGTAAGTACTAAAGTTATAATGCTTGAGAATCCTGGTTTCATGAAATGTACTTCTCAAGGTGTGGATATTATTTTCTAAGTAGTCGGGTCACACTAAGGTGGCCGAGGGAGAGTACTAATCATAAAATTGAGATGGCTAAAATATTGGTGAAAACAAAGTTATTAGCACTAGATATTGAACTAATAAAATTTTTCATATCAAGAACTAGTGAAGAGTGACTTAAGTTTGCATCAAGTTGTAAAATGGTCAGAATATGCTTAGACTTACCTAGAAATGGCATGACCTAAAGGTCAAAAATTCCAAAGAGTCTAATGGTGGTGAAATTAGAATTTTCTAAGGTTGATTAGTATTTTATTTGAATTTTTCAAAAATGTGAATGAATAGTTAATCGAGTTTCTTTTAGCTTTTCTACCTAAGATTTTAGGAAGCCCTAAATTGAGAGTTTCTGTAATTTTTTTCACTGAAAGAATTAATTTTTGTGGCCTTCAACATTAAATTTACCTTTTGATGCTTAAAACATAAATAGGATTAATCTAGACTGTTATATTGCCATGTGGCGTGATTTGGGCCATCCAAGCTCTTAGTATAAAAGTGTGGCACATGTGAGGAGTGTCATATGTGTGAGAATCATCTTCCTCCCCCCATTTCCTATGGAGGCTTTTCTTTTTTCTTCCATTAAAGCCTTAAATCCAAGCCATTTTTGCAAGGTAAACCCTCTAATCTTGCCTTCACAGTCTCCTGAATATAATTCTAGTGAGAAAATTACAAAGAAAAGCTTATTTTGAGAGGTTTTAAATCTTGATAAATAGTTACCAATTTTTTTGTAAGTGATTTTCTTTAACATTTCATATTTTTATTAGCATTTAAGGTTTAGATTAAGAATATGTGATTAGATTTCTATTTGGGTATATGTAGAATTTTTTATGAATTTTTTAAGATAAAAACCTAATATGTTTGTAGACAAAGAGAGAGAATTATTAGAGAAAGGGAAGGACATGGCTTGATAAGTGTGATTAGAGTGCATTAGAGTCTATTATAAGTGAATTTAATCAAACAAGTGTTGTATATTGCTTAATTATGCCATTAAAGTGTGTGTGCATGTGTATTAAATGTTTAAATTATGTGTATATGTATGTGTTTATGCATGGTGAATGTGTATATGAGATAAAGCAATGAATATAAGCATGAATACATGAAGAAAGAATTGAAAAACAATATGCATGTGTGTGAATGTGAAATTACCAAATGGTATAACTATGGTGTGAGGGTGTGTGCATGTGTGGTTAAGTGTATATGATGTGTAAATGAGTTGAATATTCAGTTATGAGCATCATTGGTATGAAAAGCTAAGGTGAATTAAGGTGTATATGCATTTTAGTATAATGGGCGGATAATGTATGTTTAGGTTACATGGTGTATTTATATGGATTAAAGGAAGGCTAATACATGAATAAGCTAAAATATGTGTGGCAACTATAAATGAGACAAAGAGTTATGGATAACTGAAGTATAAGTGCAATGTGATAATATGGTCATATGGCGAGGTACAAAAATGATGTTGAGAACACTTGACATAATCCCATAAAAAGGGGTACGAAATTATGGTAATGTGAAACATGTTACTTAATGTCAATGTATGACGAATGTCATGAAAATATACATGTATAAATTCATGAGACATAAAACAAAAGGCAACATATGGAATGAAAATGAAAGAAAGATTAAGTTAAATAAATAGGGAATGATAACTAGAATTGGTCCATAGTATCTAGACCACCTACTAGATAGGTTGACTAGTCAACTAGGGAGTAATAGCTACTAGTGGCTTTGGTTCATAAGAATTATTACCTATCATATTGTATGGCGGGTGTTGCCACCAAGGTTTTAGATGTGAACCTTACACACGTTTGGATATTGGGAGGTTTATGAAGGTTAGTCCCTGGTATCTTGATATGTGACATTGGCAGGTCTATGAGGGTTAATCCTTGCTATTTTATGCCTTGGGATATTATGAGGTCTATAAAGGTTGATCCCTACTATCCCGATATTGGAAAGTCCATAGGGATTGTCCTTGCCATTCTAATATTGGAAGGTTCCTAAGAATTGATCCCTATTATCGAACGGATTATGGTAGGTGCAGCTACCAAGGTCTATAATATGGGCACTACACAAGTTTAGATCTCATTATCTAGTGCTACAATTGTTCTCTTTCAAGTATAGGCCTTAAGAGTAAAACGGACAAAATGATATAACATTTTATTATGAGTTTGTGTCACGATGTGAATGGTAATAAAACAATGAAGGGATGAATTAGGTTAACTTAATTATAATGTATAAAAGGATAATTAAACCTAATGTTGCATGAGTAAATTAAGTATATAACTGGTAAAATGAAATAAGGTAGGACAATCGTGTATGGATGGCATACTTTGTATAGTGTATGATGTATATGTATGTGATTCAATGCATGTTTCATTAAATTCACCAATAAGCGTATGCTTAATGTGTTAATTTTTCAATGCATAGGTAAAAGATAGTAAACTTGCAGTCTAACCTTAGCAAGCAGTGTACCAGCTAGCCTCCTGGCAGGGTATATTTTAATACTTTTGTGTCTAGTATTTTATAGGAGCACTCATGTATAGAAATGGGTTAGGGCTTAATTGTGTACATATATTTTGTCGTCATTTGTAAATATTATAAAAAAGTCCTATAATGTTAATGACTATAAGACATATGACTTATATATGCATGCTTGAGTTTAATGATGTGATAACTGAACTAACTGTGTGTGATGATATTGATGTGAGTATTCTAAAGGACTAGAAAGGTCCAATGTGATGAGGTGTTGATGGAACCAATTATAGAAGTGTTCTTTTACAGGTTTAAATTTTTGGTTTTTTACTTGGATAGTCGTTATGCTGCTGGATTTTTGTCAAGACATGACAAGTAACTAATTAATTAAAATAGACCCATGTGCATGATAATAAAAGTTAATATACATAAATAAGGAAAGGTTTTAAAAAGATAATGAGATGGCAACATAATATCTCTTATTTGGGTCTGGTGGTGGATTGGGTAAGGGGTGTCACAAAACTAGGATAGGTAAATGGCATAAAATGAGTACATATAAGCTATAGTAGCATAACAACCAAAAAATGACTAAATGATAACAATATAGGTAAGGAAAATGTATGTATGTTAAGTGACATGTCCATTATTGAAATGTATGTTTTCCACATATGCATATATGAGTGTGTGCATATTTTATCTAATACACCACTAAGCTTTATGCTTAGCGCATTGTGTTTTCTGATACATAAGTCATAGATAGATTTAGCTTCGATTCAGCCTTAAGATAGTAATGTGGTGTAGATAACCTCTTATTTAAGTATATTTTGTATGTCTTTAGTGTGATGTACAAAAAAATAGGTGGCACTCATATGTATATAAATATAGTATGGGTTCAGTTTACTTATGTGTACATATAATAATATACTATTCATGTAAAGTAAGTAAACAGATAATAGTAGTGTGGAATTGGTATGTGATGTGTGCTTAATATGGTGATATTGAGACTATGATGCATGTTGTGATTATGATGTGATTGATGTCACTAGGTGTCGGTTGATGATATTAGTAGGTTGGAAAGACCTAGTTGACTGAGGTTGAGTTTGGGAATATTATAAAACTACTATTTCTACATGTTTATTTTGGTACATGTTACCAAGTAGCTGTTATGTTGCCTAATTTTTGTTAAAATGAAATAGTAATATCTTATGGTAATAATGTGTAATTACTATATGACTAAATGGTAACATTACAAGTAAGGTAAAATGTGTAAATGCTATGTGACATGTTCCATTGTTGAAATGTATGCTTGACATAGATGCATGATTGGGTGAGCATATTTTATCGAATACACCACTAAGTATTATGCTTAGCACACATGTTTTCCAATGCGTAAGTCATAGATAGATACAGCTTCAATCCAACCTCAGCGTAGTTGTGCAGTTTAAATGGCTTCAACTTTCGGTATATCTTTTTATACTCTTAGTGTGATTTATATAAGAATAGTTAGCACTCATACGTATATAAAACTGGCATCGATCTAGTCTAATCATATGTGTGTATAGTTTATAAATGTACATTGGTCATGTAAATTAATTAGACATATCTTAGAAATGTGTAATAGATACATGATGTCTGCTAGATATATCATGATAATGCGACCATTGTGAATGTTGTGATTATGGTGTGACCAATGTCATTATATGCTGATTGATGATATTAGAGGGTCAAAAGGACCCAGATGGCTGACTTCAGTTTAAACATGTTATGGGAGTGTTATTTTTTATAGGTTTATTTTAGGACATAACACTAAGCAGCTATTATGCTACCGGATTTCCATTAAAATGGAACAACATTATTTTACATGTTTGTGCACATAATATTTGGCTTATTTACATATGGGCTTAGGATGCTCATGGTGTACACATGCATAATAGGGTTTTAAAAAGATAATGTTATAGCTATTTAAAAATTGATTAATATGTCATCTCTTATTTAGGCTAGCAATGGTTCGGGTAGGAGGTGTAATATATGCCATATCTCATTCAGATTCAGCTATCGGGTTGGGTGAGTAGTGTCATAAAACATCTCCCAAATAAACCTTGATTTCTAGCTATAAATAGACTAATTAAGCTTTGAAGGGTTGATTTATGGGCTTGGATGTTTATTTGTATGCTTAGATTGAAGAAGGAAGCAAAAAAAAAAATAGAGGATAGAAAGGTTTTGTGGCCATTGGCTTTAAGGGGAAGAAAGGGACACTATTCATGTCTTGACTTCTTAGTTTGAAGACTTTGACTCTCCTTTTATATGGTCTCCAAATCTAAGGGTCAAAATCTCCCTTTTAATCTATTCTTTAAATAAAATTATTCCTCTTAATTAAGCCTAATTTAACACTTCTAATGACCTTAATAACCCTCTTAAACTTTAACCTAAAGGCCTTAAAAAAAATTACACTTGAAAACAATTAAAAACTAATTAAAACATTACTTTTTAATTTTACTCGATTTTTAGAAAATACTTCTTAGTGTTTAAAAATTCTAGTTCTAATGCCAATAGACTATTTGAAATATTTATGTATCAGGTTGTATCAATCTTGGATTTTTTTTAGCAAAAGCCAAATATTTTACAGCTCAACTAACTAAGTTACTATTCACTTTACACTACTGTAAAAACTTTGCACTTATTTTTAACCATCTTAAGGACTTTATTTTCATTCCAAATTTTGGCCAAATTATATTTTGATTAATACTTCCATTTGATCGCATTAGTGTGACTCAGGTTTTGGGAAACACTATTTACATCTCAAAAAGTACTATTTATAACCCCAAATTTATTGAGCATTACATTTTCCCATCTTAAAAAAAAATTCATCCTCAAAATTACCTAGTTTAAACAAATGTGGATATTACTCTCTCATTTGAGCTTCACTTTCTCAGGTTGCTTCTTCCATGTTATGATGTCTCTATATTACCTTCACCAAAAGCACTGTTTTATTCCACAATCTTTCATTTCTTGAGCTAATATCTTTACTTGCTCTTCTTCACATGAGAGATCAAGTTAAATCTCCACTTCTTCTACTAATAAAACATGTAAAGGATTTGATCTATATCTTTAAAGCATTAAAACATGAAATAAAACATGAATCTACTTAGCTTAAGAGGCAAAGCTAGTCTGTAGGCTAATGGTCCCACAAGCTGCATTATCTTGTATGGGCCAATGAACCTTGGACTTAACTTACCTTTTTACAAACCTCAGAACCTTTTTCCAAAGAGACCATGGGAAAGAATTTATCCCTTACTTCATATTGAATATCCCTTCACTTCATATCTGTATAGGGTTTCTATCTATCTGATGCTACCTTTAGCCTATCTCTGATAATTTTAATTTTTTATTTTGCATCTTTTATCAAATCTGGTCCCATAAGCTTGTTCTCACTTAATTCACTCCAATATAAAAGAGTTCTTCACTTTTTTTTATACAAGGCTTCATAAGGAGCCATGCCTAGGCTCGTTAGATGACTATTATTATATGCAAACTCTATTAAAGAAAGATATCAATCCCAACTTCTCTTAAATTTGATAGTACAACTTCTCAACATATCTTTAAGCACTTGAATAACCCTTTCTAATTGACCATCTATTTGCGAATGAAATTCCATATTGAAACTTAATCAAGTACCCAAAGTATTATAAAGCTTCTTCTACAACCTCAATGTAAACCTTAGGTCTCGATCTGATACAATAGATGACAACACTCTATGCAATCTCACTATCTCATCAATGTACAAATGTGCAAGCTTTTGCGAAGTGAAATCCATCCTTATTGGTGTGAAGTGCACAAACTTCATTAATCTATCCACCACTACCCAAATTGAATCACACTTGTTCCTTATCATAGGTAGCCCAACCACAAAGTCCATGGTAAGCATTTGGCCCAATTTTCAACCTTAGTGAATAGTGACTTGAAATTTTTTAGGTACCATTGTTTGAATTATGATATTTTCCTAGGTCCACTAAGTGCCTAAGAGTTAATATATATGGTTGGTTTTCATTTTTAGTGTCTGTATCATTTATTACAAATTTTTATGTATTGAATATATAATAGGTAGTTGACAAAATTGACAAAGCCCAAGATAAAGGTAAGAGTAAGTTATGAGCAACCCTTAGGAGTGTAATCAATATAATGTGCGTGTTTTTAGTTATGCCCTATTTATTCCATAATATGCCATATTAATAATTGTGTATTGATTACTTAATTAATACAATGACGAGCATTTAGTGGTGATTGATGATGAAATTAATGTATGTTAAAAATTTAATTCATGTTAGAATGATGAAAAATAATGAATGTTAATAGTATGTGATATATGGATATATATGTATGTGTATGTAAGTGTGTATTATGCATGGAATTAAGATGTATATGCATGAATGATATTATATGTCCATGTGTGTATGATGAATGATATTGAATACATGAGATGGAGGTTTAGAGCCTTAGAGGGTATTATGGCTGAAATGGCCATGTATTATAATGATGTGTATATTTTGTTTCTATATGTATGTATGTGTCATAAATGTGTGTCATGTATGATGATTGATCATGAATGAATGTAATTGATCATATGAACATGAAAAATGATTAAAGAAGAGATGAATGGTATTATAGAGGGATAAGAAGCATAATGGCCGAATGGCCTATATGCATGTATGCATGTGTGTTTTATGCCATAAAATGCACACAAATGATGAATTATGAATATAGATTAGCTAATTGGTTTTATGCATGTGAAATTGGAAATTAGAGGTAATGATGTGCATGTTATATGCATAGACGATTATATGGTTTATGGTTTATGTATGTATGTTTATGTTTTATGATAAATAAGGGATAAATATGCATAATTGGTGATATGTTATAAATATGCATAATTGGTGATATGTTATTGGCCATGAAAATGGGTTGATTTGTGTGATAAAAAGAGAAAGTGAGAATAAGCTCACCATAATAGTGTGGCCGAATGGCCTTGGCATGTGAATGGTGTTACGATGCACATTACGTATGTTAGTGACTTGGTATGTTTGTTTTCACGAAAATAAATAATGAGGAGAATTATGTTTGATGGGTTGGCCATATGATTTTATAATTAGCCATAATGTGCTTAAATCATATTAGGTGTATTTATGGTATAAAGAGTCATAATGCAAAAATGTATTCTTTTATCACTTAAATACATGATATTGTGCATTTATGATGTGGTATGAGTTTTATGTGGCTTATTACTTTATTATTATGCATAATGCATGATCATGATGTGTATGACATGCATGTAATGAGATGAAAATTTAAATAGCATGTAAAGGAAGTATTTATGAATACGGTGATTGTGTACATGAGCATATAAGCTGTGTGCATATATTATGGCAAATTGATGTCATGAAAATTAATAATGCATTTATTATGAAGGTGTGATGATATAAAGTAATCATTAGCAAATTCATATAAAGACTTGATATATGGCATATTTATGTGGTATGCCATGTCATAATAACATAATAAGTTTATAATCACACTTTTTCCTAATTTACTCATTAGTTGCATAAACCAATGTAAATAAAAGCATTATTAAGTAATATTAATATGGTAAAACTAAAAGTAAATGGTTAATAGCCCATGCAACTAAATAGCCTAGTCAGATTGGTTGACTAGTTAGCTAGAAGTCATAGTAGTTACTAGGATACTTTAATACCTCTGTAGCCTTCGAGTTATGATGTGTGAACCTTCAAGTTACTTTTTTATGTTCTGACCTACAGTTCTAATGTGTTGATCTTTGGATCTTATTTTTGACCTTCAGTTCTGATGTATGATGACTTATGGGTCTATGATTTTTCTAACCTTTATGTCTGATGTGTATAGAGCCTACATGGTTTTGAAGGCCTAGGTGGTCCACTGATACTTCGTTATCTATAGTGTTATTATTTCTTGAGTGTGGGCTTTAATAAATAGACTTTAATAAAAAATAAAGATGTTTACATGATATATGGCATGATTAAATGATGAATAATTTTTATGATGCGGTATGCAAATGTTTTATGCGATGCTTGTGTATTTATACATATTATGATTAATATTGCATAATATGTGAGATTGTGAATGCTTATATTCCATGTAATATTATATGATGTTATTTAGCATTTTAAGCAAGTTATATCGATTAAACCACTAAGTTATTGCTTATCACAGCATCTATTTTTGTGATGCGTAGGTAAGGTGACAATTTGAGCAGAAGCCTTAAATTGTCAAGTTTCCAAGAGGCAAAGATTCTTTTGGTATATTTTAATGCAAATTTTATAAAGTATAGCTAGTTAGCAATCATATGGATGTAATTATGGGGAACGGGGCCTAAACTAGCTAAAATGTTAATTTTTGGATTTTTAAAGGTCTATAATTATTTTAAAGTTGATTTCTCAACTGTGTTGAATGAATGCTGAGATATTAAGGCATGTTTTGAGCTATTCATTTGATGATAGATTTAGGGTGATCAGAAGGATCATAGGAGTTGTGAATGATGAGAAAAAGTTTATAAAAGTGTTTTTAATATTACAGGTTACTATTCATTTTTGGAATAGTGTCCCAATACAGCCGTTATGCTGCCAAATTTTTAACACAAGGATTACCAAATATGGAAAGTAGCTAATTTTTTAAAAAAATAATTGTAAACTCATATTTTTATAAGATCAACATTTTATCAAGAATGATTTAATCATGTTTTAAATTAAGATAACATGTTAAGAGTTTGGATAATGCATTTGTGTGCACATCTCTTAGTCAGGCTCAGTAACTGGCCGGTATCCGGACCTAGTAAAAGGTGTCACAGATCTACTTTTTTAACTCGATCACATCTAGCACACATATCCTACCATGATAATACAAGTAACCATCTCCCTAGATCTCAAACTAGGATGGCTTCCATTCTTGGATAGAAACGTGATCTCCATAAACTTACCATTTTCCTTCTGTGCTTCTTTAACTTGTGACAAACTTGGTCTCACTTGTAACTTAACTAACAAAGCACCATCATCCATGATCTTGAGCTTAACACACATAGCTCTCATCATTGACATAAACTTTCTACTAAGAGCATCAGCCACTACATTGGCTTTCCTAGGATGATGGTTAATAAGGCAATCATAGTCCTTAATTAACTCTATTCATCACCATTATCTCAAGTTCAACTCCTTCTGCATAGGTAGATACTTTAGACTTTTATGATCTATGTATATATAACACCTTTCCCTATAAAGGTAATGCCTCTAAATCTTAAATGCAAACACAATAGCAGCTAACTCTAGATCTTGTGTTAAATAATTCTTCTCATGGGGCTTTGACTATCTCGAAGCATAAGAACCACTTTTCTCACTTGTATTAAAATACAACCTAAACCAATCAGAGATACATCACTATAAATGGTGAAATCTTTCCCTTACATTAGTTATGTAAGAATAAGAGCCTCTATCAATGTGGCTTTCAACTTGTCAAAACTCTCTTAACACTTATTATCCCAAACAAACTTAGCATTCTTTCTTAATAGATGTGTCATAGGTGTTGTAATCATAAAAAACCCTTTGACAAAATGCCTATAACATCTATCCAAAGTACAGGAACTCCTAATCTCAATGGTGTTGCTAGGTGACTTCCACTCTATGATCACCTCTATCATGGTTAGACCAACACGAATGCCATCTACTAAAGCTATAAGTCCTAAGAAAGACACTTCATCTACCCAAAACTCGCACTTGTTGAGCTTAGTGTATAGTTTCTCATCTCTTAAGATCTATAAAATAATTCTCAAATGCTACTCGTGCTCTTCTTTGCTTTTTGAATAGATCAAGATATTATCTATGAACACTACCACAAACTGATCTAAATAAAGCTAAAAGATACAATTCATCAAGTCTATGAAAGTGGTTGGAGCATTGGTAAGCCTAAATGGCATTACCAAAAATTTGTAGTGTCTATATTTGGTTCTAAAAGCTATCTTTGGCACTTCTGACTCCTTAACCCTCATTCGATAGTACCTGATCTTAGATCAATCTTAGAGAAATTTAAGCTGATCAAACAAGTCATTAATATAGGGTAGAGGATACACCTTATTCAATTATTTGTAATTCACACATAACCTCAATGACCTATCCTTCTTCTTTATAAATAGAGTTATAGCTCACCATGGCGATGCACTCAGTCTAATAAACCCTTTATCTAGCAACTCTTGCAATCATGCTTTCAATTCCCTCAACTCTACAAGAGCCATCCTATATAGAGCTATTAATATTAGTGTTGTATAAGGTAAAACCTTAATCCCAAACTCAAGCTTCCATTCTAGTGTTA
>CANXYI011894754.1:0-17202 GCA_948208565.1 Hura crepitans | reverse complement strand
ACAATAGAAAAATGAGAGAAAAGGCTAGGACATGCAGGCCCAATTTAACCAAAGAAAAAAATTTTCATGCGATGCAAATCAATCTAATTGTATATCATATAAATCAGAAGATCTCATGTCACATGTGAGGGGAATTAGATGAGAAGAGAAATATAATAGAAAAATAAGAGAAAAGGCTAGGACATGCAGGCCTAATTTAACCAAAGAAAAATTCATGCAATGTAGATTAATCTCATTAGTCCTTGTCCATAGCTAGTCGTCATGTCAAACATATACCCTTAACATGCATTTCTAATGCACATAATTAACTTGCATTTTTCAAATCCCACAGGGTTGAATTTAGTTTATTTTTCAACACTTACAAAATTAACATGCCATGTATACTTAGCTTTGTGAAATTTTAAATATGGCAAGTAATCTCATTAATCCAATTAATCAAATTAATTCCATATTTAGACATCCTTTCAATTTTAGAAACCATTTCTAAAAAGGAAAAATTTTCAATCCAATTGAAAATTGTTTTTGGGATTCTCGAGTTACATATGCTTTGAAATGTTGATTTTCCTTCAACTATTGGTCCAACCAATAATTAATTTGCAAATTGAACTATTTAATCCAATTAATTAATTAAATTTTCATTTATTCTAGTACTAAAGTCCAACACATATTTTTGGAATTATTTAATTTGAATTTTTCGAATTGCACTAATGTCAAAAATTCAATTTCTAGCATTTACCAATAAATTAATTTGCATTGTTTTGTAAAATAATTGTTCCAAATGATTTTGGACCAATTCCAGCAAGCATGAACATATAAAATCATATATAATGACCAAAAAAAATAATCCAAATTAATTAATCCAATTAATCAACTCAAAAATAATTTGTTGACCACTACTAATAGTGAATACGGTATATGTTCATATGACTGTTACAAAACAATGAATCCAATTCACATGAAATTAGTTTTAGGCATTAAAAATATTCAAATTAACTTCATAATTATCCAATAATTATGAATAAATAGGTCTAGAATTGAAAGGAAGCAAAATCAAAATTTGACACAATTGATAAAACCTTAATCAGTTTTATTAGAGCTACTAACAACCAAAATTGTTCTCGAATAATTCTTTTAATTATCAAACAAAATCAAATTTTATTGATCAATTTTATAATTATTTTTTAATCCATAGATTACTTAAGAAAAATAATTTGGGGCTGTAAAATTAAAAAAAATCGTTCGAATAAATTTGCCTTAATTTAGCTATTTTCTACAGTGAAAAAATAGCCTAAAAATTATGTTTAATGATTTTTTAGAAATACCAAATAAAATCAAAATTCATTGACCAACTCCTGAATTAAATTTCCATTCCCTTAGAACATGGGCAAAATAATATAGGGTAAAAAGTTAAAAAATCAGATTAAACAAAAATTTCCAAAACTAGTCAATAGATACTGTTAAAACCCAAATTTATTGTTCAATTAATTATTTTAATTATCAAATAAAATCTAATTTCATTGATCAAATATAATTAAAAAATTAGGATTTTAAGAACCTAAATATAAAATTTGGGGCTGAAACTAATTAAATAACTAATCAAACCAAATAGCAACATTTTAGTCGACCGACATAGTAGATTTTCATAATTTTGGTTCATTTAAGCATATAAAATCCCAAAAATTCACAAAGCCAGAAATAAAATTATTTCTAATCATTTTTAATCCATATCTAACCATTATCAAAGGAATAAAACCAAAAAAGCATACAAAAAATGCAAACAAAAATTTTAAATCTTAACCGCGGGATATAGATAAATTACAATAGTTTTTAACTTTTTAATGTTACCAGGCTCTGATACCATTATTGGTTTCCATGGACTTATGTGTAGTGGAAATAAAACATCCATGAAACCCCAAAAAAGTTTGAAACATTGAAAAATTGAAAAACAAAAAAAATTTATATATGATGAAATAACATAATAAGAATTTATTGTAAATTCTTTACATGATTCTAATGTGTAGCTTTTTTTTTCTTTTGCTCTTCTCACTTGGTTATTGCAAACCACAGTGATTCTCAATTGGGAACACCTCCAAGGTAATCCATATAAGAAGTTCTTAGAAGAGAGCAACTTGAAAATCTAGGTGCTAGTAGTATTTTCAAGAGGATGAAAGAAGAAGAAGAAATAGTGTATTTTCATTTTTGAATCCTTTGAACTTTTCAAAGGCTTTAAATTTGTGCTTCATCAAGCACAAATACCCATATCTATAATAATCATCGACAAAGGTAATGAAGTATAAGTAACCACCTCTAGCATGTGTAGTCATTGGACCACATACATCTAAATGTATTATTTCTAATAAACTACTAGCACATAATAGAATTCACATGTTTCATAATCAAATTAACCCAAATTACCATATTCATGCAATTTGGTAATGTGAGTCTCATTTATTTGACTGAGTTGATAGTGCCAGAAGAAAGATGGTTTGAAACTATCTATCTATCATATGTCTTTTTCCATTTATGTTATAAATTGGTTTTTCAATATTGAGAACATAAATTCCATTATTTATTATACCAGTACAATGAAATAAATTATTCCTTCAAATAGAACAACCATTGTTCTTAATAGATAAATGAAATCTTTATTTAGCTAGACAAGAAATAGAAATAATGTTCTTAAATATGGAAAGAAGAAAATAACAATTATGTAATTCCAAAACCAACCTTGACACTAAATTTAAATGATATGTTCCTACAGGTAATTTAGTAATTTTTTCTACATTTGCCATGTGCTAGTTTACATTACCTTTCTTTAGCTTCCTACTACTCTTTAGTCCTCATATAACACACCATATGTGAGTTCGACAACCAATTCCTCATACCTAAGAATGGTTATTTAAAGAAGTATTTATTTCATTAACATAAATACATAAAGTTAAAGTGTTGACTGGCTTCTTCTTCTTTAGAGACTCAAAGTAAGCCATGTAGTTCCTGTTCCAATATTTGATCTTATTATAATAGAAGTAAGTGGCCTTTGGGCCAATCTTCTTCTTAGCAAGAGGTTGCTTGCCCTTCTTCTTAACTGCACCTAGGGCTTTGGTAGCTTTCTTTTTCTTCTTGCTTTTCTTTTCCTTATGGAAGGGAGAAGAATGAATTAACAATACTACTTTATCTTTCTTTATAGAGGTTTTTACAATCTTGAGAAGATTGATGGGCTTCAATAGTATGGTAGACAACTTGTTCATTTGATAGTTAAGGACAAATTGCCTATAACTACAAGGCAAATATTTTAAAATTAAGTCAACACTTAATTATTATCCATCATAAAATTGAGAGATTCAAGCCTCTCAGTGTAGCCTAACATCTTTAAACCATACTATACAGCTGAAGTACCATCCACCATCTTAGAACAAAATAAAGATTTAGAAACTTCATATCCTTTTATATAAGCCTAATCATCAAACAATTCCCTTAGATGGAAAATGATGGTATGAGCAACCATATACTCAAGTTGCTTATAAAACTCTAGGGACATAGAGCCCAAAATGACACATAAGGCCAAATCACTATCCTTAATATGTTTTAGAAACTTATGCTGAATGTTAGTAGGAGCATCATCAGTTGGAGGGGGTAGATTACTGTGTCCAACATGGCAATCGTTTTAGCTTTGAGATAAATTCTTAAATTTCTATACTAGTTTAAGAAATTAGGCTTAGTAGGCCTGTTGTTTTCAAATAAGCTTCTTAGATTTACAATTGATAATATCATGATTATAGTATTATATGTAAAAAAAGAAATATGTTAGAATATGGTCATACTGGTCATGCTCATAATTTTCATTAATTAGGTATTTAATTAACTAAATTTAACTCCCAGTATTTTATTATAAACTAATAACCCATAATTATTTACTTGAAAAAACCCATTGAAAGCTTTCTTAGTGAATTAGTACCCATATACTTTTGAATTTCACCTTGAGTATGCTCAACAAGCCATTTTCAAATTTCATGGTAAATTTGTCTAAACCAATTGCATTTTATGTAACTACTGAATCATTAGGTTATCAACTCTTGTAACATTAAACTTGAGTATGCTCAACAAGCTAATATATCAGTTAAGACAAAACCAATGATAATAGTTTGAACATATTCAATGTGATGCCTCTCTTCATGATATCCTAGAACATCAGGTCGAGAAATTGCCACATTGTGTGCCAAAGGCACCAGTATTCTCATATGTTCACACTTGCACTAGTTATTAAATCATATACTCAAAATACATCCAAGTAAAAATATATTTCACATACTCATCAAATCTTTCTCATGCATCAAAATTTCATAAGCATAAGCATTATCCAAAGTTCTAAAAGTAGGCCATTCAATTAGGCTAAACTAACACTTACAATCCACTATCTTAAACTTATAAGAGCTACAAACCAAAAATCATAAAGTCAGTAATATGATCCTTTGACAAAATTAAACAAGAATTAATAAAATATACTTATGCATGCAAATGAAAAATGCTCTAAATTAGCTATTGAACTGCCACTTTCAAATGCTTTCTCTGATGACACTATAGTTTTTAACCTACATGTCAAAAAAACTAATGTGCTGAGCAAAATTTGCTTAGTATTACATAAATTATCTTTGTTTACCACTAAACATCACAGAAGAAAATGTCACATGTCCACATATTTTATACATGATTGTATATCTATAGTTATTCACATAACAACTTCATTTTTTTATGTATGTTTTTACCTTCCTTACCTTACTCGTGGTCATTGTTATACAAGGTGTGTAACATGATAACAATTATATTCATTTTAGAGATTATAACAAATATAATATAACATGGCATGTAATTCATGTTAAGCCTAGTATCTTAGCATAATGCATTATATAACATAAAATACATTTTACAAAATTTAACACTTATAGTTCTTGTCTAATTTAAGTTTTCTTTATATAGCCTAATGTATTCTAGGACTATTATAGATTGGTTAATGGGTTATATGGTGTCTGCTAGAATTATGCATCCTTACCTATAAATCAATATGTCAATGTATCAATACACAATACTCATTATATCCGCATAGCAATTAATTGCATAATGCTTGTGGGGCTTATACAACTATACCTATAACAATAATCAATTATGTAGTACTCATCGAGCTTATATCACTGCACTTATAATAGTAATTAATTATTATAATGCAATATTGCTAAGACCTTATTGGTATGCTAGTTTATCCCAACATCATGTTAGTCTAAGCATACATGGGCTATATAGGCATTATAATGTATTCGTTCAATTTAATATAACCATTGCATAAACATGCTTATGCATTATTAAGTTACAGTAATATATTCATGGCATGTTAACAATCATATGGCACATTACAAAGCCTCATATCAATAATTCAATATTATTGATCTCAGTAATTCAATAACATCTATATAGGTGTCACATAAGCATCACCTAAAATGCATTAAGCATTGTGTGTTCACAGCTTATACCATGAAATAAATTGCATATCAACCATATGTTATAGAAAAATCTCTCATTATGTATCTATTGACATAGGGATTTGAGATGTTTCTTAGTTCAGAGGATTTGCAATGATGAAATTCTCAAAAATCAGATAATTCTCAAGAGATGTAAGAGAAGGCCTGCAAACCAATCAAAATACCTTGAAAAGAGTGAAAAAGAAATTAAAAACATGAAAGAAGCCACCCAATAGGTGTCATAAGATGCTTCATGTGGCCATCATCCATATGGACATTTCATTACAAACTATTGGTGGATTGTAGGGACCATTTATGGACCCCATAAATTTTTTTATTTATGCATACATATATATATAGAAATTAAAACATTTTTTAAAGAGGACTATTTTTACACCCCATAATGCTTCCTAGTTTAGAGGATTTGTAATGATGAAATTCTCAAAAATCAGATAATTCTTAAGAGATGTAAGAGAAGGCCTACAAACCAAGCAAAATACCTTGAAAAAAGTAAAAAAAAATTAAAAACATGAAAGAAGCCACCTAGTAGGTGTCACAAGATGCTTTATGTGGCCATCATCTATATGGACATTTCCTTACAACCTATTGGTGGATTATAGGAACCATTTGTGGACCCCATAAATTTTTTTTGTTTATGCACACATATATATAAATTAAAGCATTTTTTAAAGAGGACTATTTTTACACCCTATAATTTTTTTATTTTTATGGGTACCATTTTTTTTTAAGTGCACACTTTTTAAAAGAAAGACAATATTTTTGTGGGAGAAAGATAATTACGTGAAGGAGAAAGAAAAAACTTATTTTTTGATTATTCTCTCTACACAAAAAAATCATTAAAAATGTCATAACTTGACCTTTGGTTCTCTTTTTCCAAAGGATAGAATTGCAATTAGAAAAAAAAAGTGGGGGAACAAAATGGAAGTACAAATTAAATAGAATTAGTTAGTGTACAATGGAGCAAAAAAAGGACTAAAGAACAAAATGGTAAATACTTAAAATGACTAGGTGTAAAACTAGAAACATGTATTTGGAGGCCCAATGATGAGTGGAACATGTGTAGAAGAGTGAAAAATAAGAATGTAGCTTATAAGGCGTATGAAAATGTGAAAAGAATGAGGTTCGAGAGATGGTTTCAGTGAATAGTGATATCGAGCTGTGAATAGTGCATCCTAGGCCCAATTTGAGTTAACCCCATCAAGAGGTAGTATTAGTTTTTTTTATGAGTTATGGTGTAATTGCGAAGCATTTAAGGTCATATAACAGGTTAAAAATAAAAAAAAAAGATCTAGATTATAGTTTATGGTGAATAGTAAATCATTTATAGCTAAATGGAAAATTTAGAAAATGTGCTAAAAAAATTCGAAACTAGCACATCTTGATACTAAAATAATATGAGGAAACAAAAGTTATGTAACTTGAATTTTTAAGACATGGGAACTATTAAAAAAATAAAGGAAATAAATTCAATTGAATGAATATTTATGGAAAATATGGTGGAATTTTTGTGTAGAGAGCAAGATAGGCCATTGGATTAAATAGTAGCATGGAAGATCCTAGCCATCCAAGTGTAAGGTATATTTAATGGCATGGAAAATGATTAATAGATATTATAAAAGGAATTACACATGGAATTAAATCTACCATCCATGTAAAGTCTCCCTTTTAATCCTAGCCATCCATTCCCTATATAAATACCTAAATAATAATAAAATATTCATTGGTATTAAGCAAAAACTAGCCCTTTTCCTCCCCATGTTGTGGCTAAAATTCCCTTGGATTTGTCCTTGAAAAATTCATTTTTTGCTATCGCATCATATTACCCTAAAAATTCTATACCAAATTAAAGAGTACAATTTAATGAACTATTAGTATATCATAAGCATATGAAGAAAGATGATTTAGAGGTAGAAATGAGATGGAAAAGAGGTGCAGATGGCCACTCCAAAGTTGGTAAGTGACCTTTAATTCAATTAAAGAGGTTATTTGAGTTTTAAATTATGATTTATGGTGTGAGTTGGAATTATGTGATTAATGTTGATTTTATTGAATGATTATGTGAGGAAATCAATTATGGAATTAGTGAAATGTGAGAAAAAATAATGATAAAGTGGAATTAAAGAGGAAAATAGCAAGATTATGTGAAGATTTAGAAGTATGTGTATTCTTACATTATGAAACTTATATGTTTATAGTTATGGTGTTTGATGGTTATACATACTATAATGTGTTACTTGAAATTGGTGGCATTTCTATGTAGTTAAGTATTAAATACATTAGTAAGAATAAGAAATATTGAAATAAAATTTAGGAATATGAAAATCATAATAAAATCAAAATATACTAGCATAAAAGAAATAGTTTTTAGTTGTTAATTACATGATAAATAAGTTGAATAATGCTAGAAGAAATAGTCAAACATAAAAGAATTCACAAATAGAGAAATTGATATTTTAATACATGTAAATATAGCTAGGTTGAAACCATTGATATAGCAAAATGGAATGAACTTGTGTTGTTTAATTAGTATCCTAAGGAAGAAATGTAATAATCTTAACAATAAAGTAATTAGTTAGTCTAAAAATGCAATTAAATAAATATATAGGTGCAATGGGGGAAAAATCCAAAACTTAGAAGGATAAAATTTATGTGTATGAGGTAGGCTATATGAGTAGTACATGTAATGTATAGATTATATGGTACATGACGTGGAAATAGGTAAGAAAATTAAAAGTTAGTCATTTACAAAAAAATGACAATATGTGTACAAGCAAAGAAATTGCAACTAAAAAGAGGATAAAAGAAAATAAATAAGTTAATTTGATGTGAATTAAGAGAAATTAGATTAATAATATGATTTAAAAAATTTGAAAATATTATTATGTGGAATTAATAATAAAAGAAATAATTATATGAGTAAATAGAAGTAATATTTATAGATATTAGATAAAGTTATAATTTTAAAATGTGAATAAAAGGAAGCAACAAGAAAATATGAGAAAGATGATAAGTATGGCAAAATAAAAAAATAGGTGAGATATAGAAAAGTATAGATATGAATTATTGTTAAGAATAGGAAATTAAGTACATAATTAAGAAAATTATATGATGTACATAATAAAAGTAATACACACACACACATACACACACAAAAGAAATAGAGGTATATTAAATTATATATAATTGCTATGAAAATAGTTAGTGGGATGAAAGTAAATATAATTAAAATAATAAAAGATTACTTAGAAAACTATTAAGCTAAATAAGAGAATTTTAGGCATTTGGAAAGGAATTGATTCATATGGATTAAATATCTCGAAGAAATAGACATATGAAATATATTTATATGTTTATAAGTAAGTAAATGTATTTAAGTAAAGTAAATTAACTTAGAGAGATAAAAGAGAATATAAGACATAAATATACACACAAATCAATAAATATTCTATATAATAAGAATAATAATGATTGAAGGAATTATAATTAATTAAATAGATTATGTTTATGGAATGGAGCTAAACTAAGGTATATGAAAGTGGTTAATAAGACTAAAGTAAGAATTAATTAAGTGAGATTAAGTAAAAGGAAATAAAAAAGAAATATATGGACCTATTATGTAACATAATCAGATGTGTACAACATATAATTGATACGAATGATAACTTTAAAATGATAAGTATAGTGAAGGCACAAGAAAGTGGTAATTGAATTATAAACAAAAGAAGATTATTATGTAAATACTCATGTATTATTAACATAAGAGATTTATGGTAATAAATAAATAGTAGTGCCAAGGGACATGTACATATTAAGAATGCAATAAAATGCATATAATGAAAATGGGAATTATGTCTAGTAATGTGTAATTAAATACAAGATAAAACTACGAGATGGAATGAGTGAAATATAATAAGGATGTGGATACTACAAATAGTATCATCGTATTGGAAATTCAAATTTTTATTATGCTCAAAGGGATCGTGTGGAACAATATGCTACGACGAGAACTTATAAAAGTTATATCTAAATGTTCATGTTATTAAGATATGATGTTAAAGTTTATTGTGAACATGGTTTAGTTTCTTATAATGTTTTAATGGAATGGACTTGAAAGGAAAAAGAATGTATGAGTTAGATAATTTACTAGATAGGTTGACCAATCAACTAGGGATAGATAGCAGTTATTAGGGGACTTCGTTGCCATTCCATCTTGGTATAGTAACAGTAAGGTCCTATTAGGCGATCGCACTTATAATCATTATAGATATATATATCTCACGCTAGTGTAGCAATAGTAAGGTCTAATAGGGCCACTGCACAACCCCATATTAGTGTAGCAGTAGTAAGGTCTAGCAGGGCCACTACACAACCCTATGCTCGTGCTATATTAGTAAAGACTAGTAGGGCCACTGCACAATTCTAAGTAGGTGCAGCTGTAGTAAGTCTAAAATGTGGGCTACTATACATTTGATGAGACCCTGAGAGTCGATATCCCTTTATTTAGTACTAAGATGTTGTTTGTCAAATATGGGCTGAAATAAGTAAATGATAAGATTAAAGATTATTAATATATTGATATGGGTAATATGAGTAATACAAATGTCAATAAGATATTGTAAATAATGTTTCAAATAAAAGGCATATAATAGATTTTATTATTGATATATATATAAATAATAATAATATATTCTAGATGTCATGTTTGAATGGGTTGAATATATCTTACAAGTGTTACTGATAACATATTAGGAGCGAAATAAAATAATTAAGTAGTAATGCACATAAATATATATGAATCGAAAAAAGGGAAATTTAAGAATGTAATGTTATAGTAAAAAGGGAAGCATGTTTTTGAATAGATAAAGAGAATGTGGAAAATATAATTATGAATAAAAAAAGATTCAAATATATGTAGATGAATCGAAATGATATGACATAATGTAACGTAGTGAGATGCAAAAAGAATAACAATTACATAAAAAGCATATATATGCATATAAGAACATTAGCCAAAAGAAGGTAATTAGAGGATTACATAGCTAGATTGAGAATACAAATGAAAAATTAAATTAAGCATAAAGTACAAGTTTCATAGTATTAGAATACACCATTGAGTAATTTTGCTTTGTGCATTAGCTTTTGTTGATATGTATGTTAGTGACTAAGTCGGGTGAAGTAGCGAGTGAAGTCTTATCATTGATAGAAGTTTATGAGATACCTAAAAAGGTAAGAAAAGTCCACCACTAGCATTGTTTGCATCTTGAATATGTACCTACATTAATAATGAGTAATTGATATGTAGGGTTATATGTACATGATTAATATTTTAGAGTTATTATATATCATATATAATATATGTAAAAGGGCAATAGCCTTAAATTAATTGATTTCAATGTGAATATGTATATGATGGTTGAATAACTTGAATGTTAAATATTAATAATATTGATGTTTTGCTTTGTCTATATTAATTAAATGTAATGTGTGTGTGTGTGTTGTATATACTAAAGGTTTCCAATTGCTATATAATTTGAGATATAATAATTACATTGAGTAAATCATATAGAAAATGCTAATGGCTAAAAGAAGATACAATGATAAAATCAGATACCTAACATCCTATACCTGAATTAGGTCATCAGTTAGGCATGTTTTTCAATAGATAAAGCTAATGTGGAAACTAGAATTATGAATAAAAGAAAGATACAAATATATATAGATGAATAGAATTAATATGACATAATATAATGTAGTGAGAAGTGAAAAGGATAACAATTACATAGAAAATAGATATATGCATCTAAAAACATGTTCAAAAGAAGGTAATTAGAGGATTACATAACTAGAGTGGGAATACAAATGAAAAAAATAAATTTAACATAAAATATAAGTTTCATAGTATTAGAATACACCACTAAGCAATTTCACTAAGCGTATTAGCTTTTACTAATGTGTAGGTTGTTAACTAAGTTAGGCAAAGTAGTGGATCAAGTCTAAGCAATGATAGAAGTTTGTATGATACCTGAATAGATAAGAAGAGTTTATCATGAGCATTATTTGCATGTTAAATGTGTATATGCATTAATATTTAGTAATTGATATGTAAGGTCACATACACATGATTAATATTTTAGAGTTATTATATATGATATACAATATATGTAAAAGGATAATAGCATTAGAATAATTGATTTCAGTTTGAATATGTGTACGATAGTCATACTAATTGAACATTAAATAGTAATAATATTGGTATTTTGTTTCATCTGTATTAATTAAATGTAATGTGTGAATGTTATATATAATAAAGGATTCCAATTGCTATATAATTTGAGATATAATGATTACACTAAGTAAATCATATAGAAATTCTAATGGCTAAAAGTAAATATGATAACCAAACCATATATGTAACCTTTTATACCTAAATAAGGTCATTAGTTAGGTATAAGGGTACTATAAAAAAACTGCAACAAAACCTATTTGTGGAGCTTGGAAATAGAACATTTTTCTAGAATTTTAAAGGCCTAATCCTATAATGCTTAAAGAACTTCCATTTTTGAGTTATATCTTTGAGGAAACCTTTACAAGGGGCCTCTATTTTCCTCCATTTAATCTCTTTTTTTTTTGTTCTCTTGATTTATTTTTATTTAGTTTCTTTTAGTTCTTTTTTTCTACTCTTTTTTTAAGATCCATGATCCTCCATGAAATGGAGTTTTGAAAGACCTATTTTGATGGGTTTACTCCATTAGAGAGAGGGTATCATTTCTCTTTATGCCATTTATTTCATTTATTTTTTCATTAAATTAATCATTAATCTATTTGTGTGTATTGTTTTTTTTATTTTTTTATTTTCTTTATCTTCTTATCTTTTTTTTTTTTGTATCCTTTACTTTAGATCTATATTACCTATGAAAAATGGTTTTATTAATGAATCTATGTGAAGGTTTAACCTATTTTGAGGGATGATTTTACTCCTTTATTTTTTGTGAGACATATGATATTTTATTGAATTTTTTCTTTGTTCTTCATTTATGATTATCTTGTATTCTTGATTTTTATGCATATAATTGCTTTTTTTAATCCTTTTTTTCATAATGTTCATTTCCTCGATGGTCATGATTTTGGACTCTATATTTATTTTTATGTCACTGATTTTATTTGATCTTCTATTCATTTTGTTCATGTGTTTAAGTGTAGATGTAATTTATTTATTTGGGTTTTGTTGTTTATTATTGTTGTGATGTTTATTTTCATTGTGTTCTATTGATGAAGATGTAAAAATGGGAATGGAAAAATAATGTTTTTGGCCCATTTTTATGTCCGAGACACTATTTTTGGTGTTCAATTATTTTTGATTTCGATGGCCTGAGTGACTGTCAAAGTAAAAATTACCTTTTGCCCCTAACAAATTTTTAGTTCAGTGGTTTATTATCTTGACCATATTTGATGATTTTTTTGGTTTTGTGGGAGGTCAAGATAAACTGTGAAAGATTTATTTTTTTGTTTTTTTATCCTTTTTTGGTTTGTAATTAATTTTTAATTAAACTTTTTAGAACAGTTGTAGAAGGATTTTCAGTTGTAATCATTTTAAATATTTCTCTATATAATTTTATACATGTTGTAATAGTAATGAAAATGATATTTGGTTCAATCAAAAATTAAAGTCCTAAAATATTTTATAAAAAATAAAGGCCTTATTGCAAACACATAAAAGTTTTTGTACTAAAGTCCCCAAAACGTGAGGTGTTTTAGTTAATAAATATTTTAACAAATATATTTTAAGGACCAAAGTACTCACCCAAAATTATTTAAATTCAAAGGATGGACTTTTATGCCAAAATGGGATTTTAATTAAATAAAAATGACTTTTTTTGGAACCAATGTTCCAATAAATCAAAGAAATGATTTAATGAAAAGGTCTTTCTTAAATAAAAGTTTTAAATGGTATGTTTTAAGGATCAATTACCTTCAATCCCTAAATTATTTTAAAATTTGAATAGATAAAAAGTTTTAAATAAAAAGAATTTTATTTAATAAAAATATTTTAATTAATAAAATTAATTTAGAACCAATGTTCTAATAACCAAAATAGTTCTAATTAAATAAGAGTAAAATGTTTTAATTAATAAAATAGCTTTGGAACCATAGTTCTATTACAAAACCTTTTACTTGATCTGATTTGGAACCATAGTTCCATTATAAAACCTGTTACTTGATCTGATTACCAAACTAGAATGAGAGGTGACACATCTAAACCCATCTTATTGCCTATTCATATTACTTCTCTACCATTTCAAATCCTTTATTATGTGTTGTTTATCATGAAATGTTCTTTAAATTTTCACTTAATCAAAACATAATTAAACTTATACTAGTTAGGATCAAGATGTCAGAAATCCTATAGCATAATGGCTATTCGTTAACACTAGCCCAAATAGTAACTTGCAGAGAAACAACACTTTTATATAAATGGTTTCATCACAAACCACCAACATGATCCTTCTGATCGTTGCAGGATATCCATCATCCATAGTAATCATACAAGGTCTCAAAGTATCATATAAACATTATGTTTGTATCACCACATAGATAAATAGAGGCAATCACACAAGACATTAAAAGTGTGACAAAAACATTCACATATACAAGTTTAGGCCCATCCATTTTCCTATTACATATGAGTGCCTTTTTATTACTCTATTACATATAAAGGATCAAAAGATTATACCAAAATTAACAGTTCCTTTGATTTACACTGTTATACTTAAGGCTTCTCTTTGATCAACAATCTTCCACCTATGCATCGCAAAAACAACCTTACACTAAGCATAAAGCTTAGTGGTGTATCCAATGAAATATGCTCAATAATATTTTATATATATATATATATATATATATATATATATGTGTGTGTGTGTGTGTGTGTGTGTGTGTGTGTGTGTGTGTGTGTGTGTGTATACACACACACACACACATTTACATATATATATATACACATACCCATACACAAACACACACACATACACACCAAACATACATGATGATAGTACAATTTATGCATAGCATACAAGACATAATAAGATTATTTTGTCATATTTTATATACAGATAAGGGATAAAGTCCATTACATGCAATTCATGGCTGTAACAGTTGTTTCTAATTGTTAGTTAAATTTTAAGTTACTTTTACAATGCTTAATGATCTATTGTTTTGATTTTACTGAATCAAGCCCATACTTGATAGACAATGATCTTGGTACTAGATAACTGGATATCAGCCATAGAGGCATCAATACATGTGCAGTGGTCCATATTTTAGACCCTATGGCATATGCACTTATATAGATAATTGTGTAGTGGTCCTACTAGACCTTACGACGGTTGTACCCACATGTAATTGTGTAGTGGCCCTATTGGACATTAAAACGGCTACACCCACATGTAATTATGTAATAGCCTTACTGGACTTTATGGCAGCTGCACTAGCATGAAACACATGCAAAAATAAATATTAGCAAATACATGCATGTGCAATAGCCCAATTTAGACCTTATGGCTTTTGCATTAGCATAGAGTGACACCAATTGTCTTTATAGTTATTATCCTATGTAGATGATCGATCAACCTATCTAGTTTAGGTTGTCTAACTAATATGGGCATTACTTTTATATTTCCTTCGATTCTATGTAAATTATATAATGCTAGTATATTCTTACATATTTTTTGATCCTCACATGATAATTTTGATATAGCTCATTCTTTGACCATATAATCACTTCTTTAGGCTTTTTAATGTAATTTGAGTTCATAATTATGCTCATAATACATGTAGGCAAGTTATGTATATAAGCATCTAAAACATTTTTACTTTATATTAAGTATGCCCATATTACAAGTTACCTTTTTCATCATTCCATATCAGAGCCAAGATAAGCTTACATATTACTCTCTTATTATCCATAATATTCCATAAATACATAATTACATATTTAATCTCCATAATCAAGTTCATTTGACCAAGTTATCTTTTTAATTCTAAATATACACTCCCATGCTTTTTATGCTATTAAATGACTTCATGCTAACATTTACATCACTAATAAGCCATTACCAACATACATACACAATACCATCCTGTTTGGCCATATAAGTTTATGTCTTTGTTTAATCAATTTTAACCTAACTTCTATTCGAATCATTAGTTAAACATCAATCTTTTAACCATACATCATATTAATACCAATTACTCATGTTAAGATAACATGCATATGCACACAGTTACTAATAACATTCTGCCATCAAGATGCCTCCAACCTAAAATTCATTTCTTAGCTCAATCTCTCTTTAAAACATGTTATAGGCATTCAATTATCATTAATCTACAATTGATTTCAATTAATACATGCTTACACATATAAAACATGCAATTCAAGCACATGTATACATACTTTAAACTTTGTAACTTGCACACACATAATGCACTTTATTGAATAGACTTACAAGAATGATTATTGGTCTTAATTAAAGCTTTTGACACCTTTTCCTTTCTTTTCCTTCAACTTGAGTCAATTTTCTTTACAAACATACAAGTTTTATCTTAAAAAAATTCCAAATAAATTATAAGTAATTCTAAATTTGAAACTAATGTAAGAAATATGCATTTGGCATTAAAATATACATTAGAAAAATATGAAACCTTATAATTGAGCACTTACATGAATTGAAGTCACTATTCACCTCAAATTGAAGTTCTCTAATTCTCTAAAATTAAGCTTCTTTTTTGATTTTCTCCCTTAATTCTAAATTCTTTTAAGGTGGAATTATTATGAGAGTGGCATGTTTTAATGGTTTGATGAAGAGAAAATGGAGGGAGAAAAACTTATTAAAGGCATCCGTTTAACAAGAGGTTAAGAAAGATGATATTTTTTTATGAATTTTTCCATTTAAATACCTATTATGGAACTTAGAGAAAGAAAGAGAGAGGTTTTCCAAAGGTACAAAGATGTAATAAAGTGGTATTTGAGACACCAAAAAATAGCTCTGTAAGTGTATTTAGTAAAATATGTGTACACAAAATTTGTTTATGCATTTTTAGTTTATAAACCTATTACAGAAGTTGTAGTTTTCGTAGTTTAATTTGTCTCAAAATTATTTTAATGGCTTATAAGGTTTAAAATATGTTAATTAAGTGAAAATAATGGTTAAATGATGATAAAATTAAAGTATGGGTAAGTTGTGCACTTGGTAGTGTAATATGTAATAAAGGGTAAAATAGTAATTTTGGTTGTTATGTGTAAGTTGTGTATAATATGCTACATTTGGATATTTAATCATGTTAGAATAATATGTATTATGATGGAATGTAAGGCATTATGAGTATGTATGTATGTTTTGCATTATGTGTGTACATGTATGTTACATAAGAGATGTAATGTAATAGAAGTTGTAATATACGTATAATTGAAATGTTAGTCATGGTTGTGGTATATAAGTCCTCAAATGGGAATTTTGCATGGAACATAATGGTGTCAATGAGGTAAAGAAAGATATGAATGTGATTACATGTTAAGTAATAAGAACATGTAACATAAAATTGTACAACATAAAGTGGCAAAGCCCATATATGTTAGACAACCTATTGGATAGGTTGACTGGCCAATTAGGGAATT
>CANXYI011894737.1:0-13298 GCA_948208565.1 Hura crepitans | reverse complement strand
TTCAACGTATTCTCTTTTTAAATTAACTATTACAAGAATATGAAATACTGAAAAGAAAAAGGCAGATTAGCAGGACAGCCCTCATTCTGGCGGTGGGCTGGGCCATTAGAGATGAGAAAAAAACATATATATCACAATTTGGGACACTGAAATTTATCTCGATAACCCACCCACCTTTAATCCCGTATTTAACTGGACAATTTATTATTTAATTTAATTTTAAAAAACACACACCAAAAAATATATATATATATATATATATATATATTCTATTTATTATATTTTATACAATTATGGCAGATTTAGTGAAACTGTTAGGTCACTTCGAAGAGTAGAAGTTCAAAAAGTCAATTCCATGTCATAATCCACCCAGTAGTACTCAAAATTCAAGAGTAATAATTAATATGTATCATTAATAATTGAATAGATCTAATCCAATAATAATAAATTTATTTTAATTAAGTACCAGCTCATCCCTATAAATCCTAATTAAAATTTTATAAAAAAAAAAAATTTACCTTCCAATCCAATTGAGCCAAATAAAAGAGGTTTTTTAAATAACAAAACTTGATGGAAAGGGTACATTTCAAATTAAAGATTGATTTAAGTTTTTACCCTAAATATTAATTAATTTATTTTTTTTAAATGAATACTTATTCATTTTAATGATGTAATTATAAACAAAATATTATATTTTTCTTGATTTAAAGCGAATTATCATATATATAATATAATTAGTTTGCTTCTATGGAGGGTCAAGTAGTTGCATCCACGAAGAAATTAATTATAATTATCTAGATGCCTGATTGAGAATAAATAAACTATTTTAATTTGACAAGTGTAGCTAGATTTTTCTCGGGTGCTATTAAAATATATAAAAATTAAATTATTTATTCAATAGCTGTTGAATTTATAATTTTTAATATATAATCATTCATAATCAATATACAAAATTTAAATAATAAATATCTAAATATTCAAATTAAATATATTCAATACATTAAAATATATTTAATTATTACTCTAAAAATTAAAGATTGAATAATTTTTCTGAAAAAATTATAATGGGACAAAAATTGATATAATTTATAACATTGGCTAAAAGATGACAAAGTACGTGTTTGGTTATTCAACTGTCCGTTAGGACGCGTCGCATAATCTACAGCTACACTTATTATTGGCCGGCAAACACATCCTAATTTTTTATAAATATAAGAAACCTAACGAGCATACAACTAACTCATGATCAACTCACGATGCCGTTAGGGCAAACGCAACAAAAACTTATACGTGGCTCTAAATAATTGGACTTTGAGACTTTCGCAAACGAATTACACTGTCACTCCAAGTCTTACTTCAGAAAATAATCAAAATTTATTTGCAGGATTCGTCAGCTCCAGCTTTTCCTGTTGTGCCTGTGAACCAGAACTATGAAAAACCTAAATCTTGTATAAATACCCTATTTGATCTTTACTCTTTTAGTTTAAAGCTCGTGGATAAAAGCTCTTCACAATTATAATGGTGCTCATGGAAGCTTCGCCATCGCCTGAGACTCACCAAATTGAAGAAGATCAAGGAGAGGAAGATATGAACTTTGGTTGTTGCTGTTTCCATGGAGTTTGCTGGAGAAGAAATAGGAATGGGTATTTATTGAGTAAAGAGGAGAAGGAGAGAGGAGATGGTTGGTTTTCAGAGAAAGTGAAGAGAGTGAAGGAGATTTCAGAGGTTTTATCAGGACCAAAATGGAAGAATTTTATTCGTAGGTTTAACGTTAATGGATTCAACAAGAATAGAAAAATGAAATTTCAGTATGATTTTCCAAGTTATCAACTTAATTTTGATGATGGGATTGACAAGGATGTTGATTTAGTTTTTCCTAGTTTTTCAGCTAGGTTTTCACCTTGTAATTAAATTGAATATCTTTATCTGTAAACCATTTTTATTTTATTTTGTTTATTAAATAAATTGTTAATAGTAGATTCTATCGTAAATCAGTTATTATTTTAAATTTTCTATTTTGAAATTTTTTTTAATCAGTTAATAAATTTTTACTAAACACTCATTAATTTTTCATTATTAACTATCAGCTATAATAATCGTTATTGACTATGAATTACTTCAAACCGTTAAACCAAACGGTTTTTAAAGATGGTTCTTAATATACTGAGAGGTCTCAAGATATCTTTTTACCATGTGTTTTAATGATTCTTTTCCATAGTATAATGTTGATTTGTTAATTATTTCATTCTTAAGATGAAAGTTGAAAATGCAAACATATAATAGAATCTTAATTCAGAAGAAACATTTTTAGCTATTCTTTATAGTACTACACATAACCCTAAGAGTTTGATTCTTTCAAATTTCAAACATTCAATAATCTACAATGGTTTTTGAGCTCATATGATAAAATGGGTTCACAAATTTATTCATTGATCATTCATTAGGAGTGCCTTTTTATATATTAATTACATCATTAATTTGATAATTAAATAGATTTCTGAATCCCTTTTAAGAAAATCATGACATAAGCTATTGATTTTGAACAAAAATCATTTAGATATAAGCTATTCCTTACTGTCAATTCTAATATTGTTATTATTATCACCGTTACTATTAATTTCAATTGACTCGCATTTACATTTTAAATTATAAATTAACTCGATATAAAAAAACAAAATTATAAATAACAATACATATTAATTTATTATCGAATTGATTCATAACGATAATATTCGTTTTAATTACGATAAAAGTAAACAAGATTTCAGAAATTAAAGGCAACAGACTTTAATTGAATTCCATAGTTTCTGTAAAAAAAGCTATAAATATTCAGTAATGGCTGCAAATTTTGAAAATAAAAATATCCATGCCCAATGCCAAAAAAAAAAAAAGAGAGAGAAGAAAAGGTATAATAAAATCTTATAATGACAGTAAGGAAGCATGCAAATCTTATTATACTGTACACCCCCATAACCACATCTCTCTAATCTTATTCACAGATATAAACAAAAAATTATAAACCTCAAAATCTAACTCAATTTTCAATAATATATAATCTTTCTTCTTTTCCAAATTTGAATAAATACTGCATGATCACTTGCATCTACTCTGCCCAAGCCTCTCTCCCTTCCTCTATGTTAGCCTTTTATCAAGAATCAGAGTACAGCCCCTTCACTTGAATTCGGTCGCCATTGTCGTTATATGTATATATGGATCCGGTCTAAGCAAGAAAAATCCTCGAAAAAAATATTATTCTGGAATTTTCTTTCTTCTACACGAAACGGTCTCCGCCACTGTTATCACCTGCATTACTTCTTTCAAATTAAGGTTGGTGCAAAGCTATTAAACAAAGGACGGAATTTATTTAACATGAATAAGAAATTATTTTTAATTAAAGAAACAGTTTGATACGTAAATTCCCCCGAACTTATAAAAGAAAAAACAAGCATCTCCTTTCCGGTATTTATTTTTATATTTCATGATTTACTCTCTGAATTTTTGGGTAGGAATTAACAAAATGAAAGGAACTGATGTATTAAGGCTTAAAACAGGATACCTTTTCCGTTTGCTTTTCAAGGCAGTTGAAGTAGAAGGGTTACTGTGCCAATTTCTCTTCCTCTGGTTAATGAACCAGTTATTTATCTGCTTTAATTGTAAACCTGTTTCTTGTACCAATCTTGCCTTATCTTCCTCCTGAAGTCAATAAACCATCTAATTAAAATAAATATATTAAAATTATATATAATGATTCATATTCTTCTCATTTTTTTATATAATTCATCCGGTATTCGAAGCTCATAGGTCGGATTAATACGGATTCATGCTAAACAAACCTATAAGGGGAATAAAGCATTCTCTCTCAAGTATTTAAAAATGTTCTATTCCTAGTATTTAAACTAATCTTGATTCATGCCCAACAGGCCCATAAGGAGAGCAAGACGCTCATTTTTAAATATTTAAAGCTGTTCCATTCACAAAAATCGAATTTAAACTTTTTGATTTAAAGAGAAAGATCCTTATTAAAGTATATACTTTCACATGCACGCTAAGATATGATTCAATCTTAAAATTCTTGCAAGAGTGACAAGGAGAAGACTTTTGTCTTTGTTATACCCCAAAACAGCTCAACCACTGATGTCTTATCATAAGAAATTTTCATAAGCTTTCATTGTTTATCTACCACGTGGATAATAAATATATAGCTGCTAATCTGATTAATACGGATTCGAAATAAAGCACTTTCTTTTTGAAAGTATTATATTTTTAAATTTCAAACTAATCCAATTTATATCATATATATTAATAAGGTATTAAAGGGCTTATTTTTTAAATATTTAACAGAATTTTATTTTTAAAATTTGAAATTTTTAATTAAATGAGAAAAGATACCTGTTATTTTATCACACCCCTTAAAGTATATACTTGTTATTTTACATGCATGCTAAGATATGATTCAATCTTAAAATTCTTGCAAAAGTGACAAGGGGAAGACTTTTGTCTTTGTTATAACCCCAAAAACAGCTCAACCACTTATGTCTTATCGTAAGAAATTTTCATTGTTCATCTATTGTGCAACCCACGTGGGCTATAAATATATAGCCACTGTGAGTGCATTAATAGTTTTTTAGTATAATTTATTTCGTATCTAATGATCATTGACCGACTAAATTAAATTTCTATAAAAAAAGAAAATAATTTTTTTAAATATTTAAAAATATTTCATTTTTATAAATTGAACTTGAAATATTTAATGAAGTAAAAAATAAAAACTCCTGTCATCCCATTTTTCTTTCTAGTAATCTATAATGATGGATATTTATAGTCTTAAATTTTGTCTCCTAACACACCACAATTCCATGGCATTGGCGATTTGATGCTATTAATAAGCTCATACTTATCAATTGGACATACCATCCATAGACTTGGTTCAATTTTTATTATTTATAAGTTTACCGACTAGCATATTTTTATATTAAAAATTGATTTTTTTTTTTTTTACGTATATTTGAGAATGTATTATTGATTTGGTCAGATACTTACAGTAGGATATGGCCACTTGGAATGTGATTGCCACCAAGCTTTTAAGACAGAAGTTGTGTCTCCAGGTAATTTTCCTGCTCTTCTCTTGCGCAAAATTTCCTCCCTTATGTCTGCAATTTTCTCCTTGTAACCCTACCAATTAAGGAGAGAAAAGGTTTGTAAGCTTTGTTATCTGAGATTTTGATTTCCGTGAATTAATTACAAATATAATCATTACATTTTTGTTCAGTAACATTTTAATTAGATATAATCAATCTATAATTAAAATATAATATAATTTAATCATATTTTCATGGTTACTAATGTAATCATTTGTTATCTAAGAGAAATAATCTAATGAGTCGATTTTTAGTTATCTAACGAAATTTCAAATTATTTTATTTTTATTGCAATTACATAATAATTGAATTATATTTTAATTATAAAAATGGATCATTTTTTACCATAATATTATTTAAATAAAAATTTAATTATCAGAAATAAAATTACTCCTTTTCGATATAATAAAAATTTAGGTCCAATTATAAATCCAATTAATTTCATATATATATATATTAAAGAAATACCTGCTTTAATTCATGTTTCAACTCTTGCCTCACTCGTTCCATCAGGGACCTTTCAGTCTCTGTTGGGATGAGGGGACCAAATCCCAAGGCATCTGAACCGTCCATACTCGGATCAAACAAATTGGCATCACTATCTACTTGGTCGTCGTCGTCATCAGACATGGTTGCACCCGTACCTTCACCTGGAGAAACTCCTGTTCAAACATAGTACTTGAGCACTTTAGTTTCGATGCGAGTGAAGTATCAACAGTCATATTTACAAATAATAATAATAAAAAAAAAAGATTCTTGCATCTCAAGCTTAATTAAAGTACATCACCCGTCAAGCTTTGTAGAGATTGCTCTATCTCCCAGCAGGCCATAACTGCTTCCATGGCATGGACACGAACATGTTGTTGCAGTTGTTCTTTAAAGGAGCAAAGCAACAGAAAATAATGTGTCTGCAGTAGCAACAAATGCAAAGATCAAAACTTTAGTTCTATCTAATTCTTTATAAAACTAATTTGAAAAATGATACTCTAAGAATCATTTAATTGCAATTTTGCTAAGTTGGTAAGAGTCGAATTTCTTGTCTGTACCGTGTTCATATTTACATTCACGAACCAAACCGAATGCAACTAAATGTTGTTGGATATGCACATATTATCATTATTATGTAATTACTGTTTTCTCATCAAACGGCATACTTACTCAAGGTAGCTGCAAACAACTAATTGCCCACAAAATTAGGTGTAACCAAGATCATAATTTCGTGCGTAAACCTAAATGTTAGTACAATGCATCAGAGAGATTAGGTCTTAATTAAAAAAATGATCAGTAGGACATGTTTGGCACAGCTTTGGTGAACACCCTTTTCCTCAGGTAATGTATTATTATTGGTCAGAAAGTAGGAATTCTCCATCATCAATGGCAACAGAAATCAACCTTTCACTTAGAACCCATAATCCTAAGTTGAAATCTTAAACATTAAACGAGCTAAAACCAATGTATTAATTTAACAGAGCTATAGTGCCTGTGGATCAACTCTTTTCATTGCATTGAAGTGATAAAAATCGAAAGTTTCTAAAGCTCAGAAAAAACCAGACTTTACTCTATAATTAATTGCACCTTTAATACAACTCGTAATTGTTAAATCACTATATGGTAGAATGATTCAGTTCAAAGTGGAACAGAGAAGTATTGCAATAAGTAAGGTACTGGTGGATGTTGAAATGGATTTTATAGTTTCTAATTTAATCGTTTCACTGATTTGATTACTCAGTGAATTTCGTGTGTGGTGCTTAACTGGAAATATTCCCTATCTATTCAATTCAAATCGACAATCTCATTACTTGCTGATTAACTATAGAACTCTTTAAATAGAAGAATTACTAATTCCCAGCATCCTCATCGAATCATTTGCAATGCAGAACAGACTGGGAACTTTAACATTGATGATGGATAGCTTCCTTACAACTTGGATATCTCCAATCTCAGCTTCCATTACCAAGCATGGATTTTTTTTTTTTTTCAGATGAGGAAAACTGAACTCATTAGATTCAATTCAAATTACAGCTTGAAAGCTGTTGAGACTGCAGGTGTAACCTTTTAGTACTGTCAGGAATGACACAATATACTCGAAAACATGGGCAAAGATCCAACAAGTGCCTAAAATCCACTAAAAAAGCTTCCATCATTCTTTGCATCTTTAATTTCTATTCAAAATCCTCTGTCGGTGCATTCACCTGCCCTCGATTTCCAAGCAGCAGACGCTAAAAGTCAACAATAATGCTCTATACCACTTTTCAAAAGAAGAAAACAAATCCCAGTTTTGTAATCAATTTTTTAGCTTCAAATCCACGAAAATTAAAAACCCATGATTTCAATTTGAACATAGATACTAAATTTACAATCTTTTTGGACAGAGGAATTTTATACTGATTCAAAAGATTGATGCTTTAAGCTTGCAATTTGAAAGATGAAACAGGGTAAGTAATTAAGAACGTACCATGAACTGGTCAAGCTCCTTATCATCACCGACCAAGCCGTGACCTCCGCCGCCGAGGGCGGAGTATTTATTAAGCACCTGCTGTGACTGTGCAAGCTGCGCATCGATTCTCGGCAACTGATCCACCGGCGTGGCGATCCGCAAACAAGCAACGTGAGCCGACAGCAACTGGTCATATAAAGGATGCGAAAGTATCTCCGCTTTGTATCTCGCATTCTGCCAGTTCATCACTCCGTCGCCACCGCCGCTCTCAACAACACCGCCTTCGCTCTTATTGTTCAAGTTCTCGCTGGTGTTATTAGTATTGGTTTTTAAATCAGCTGATTCGCGAGAAATAGTGCCGGCGATGATGGAGTCACCGGCGGTCGCCACCGTGACGTCATCGATGACATCGCTGTGGTTACGGTTGAGAATAGAAGAAGAGCGGGAAAGCCATTGAGTTGGGTTCTGGGAAGCTGTAGAATCGGAATTGGTGGTGGAAGTTGTGTGAAGATTCAAGAAATTGGTATCGGAGAAATGAGAGTGGGGCGGGGGTTGGGGTTGTTGGGTGCGGAGGAGAGCGGAGTTAAGCCAATTAGGTGCAGTGGTGGTTTCAGGCAAATTTTGTTGCTGTTGTTGGGTATGAGGTGTTTGGGTTTGGTCAGTGAAATGGTGAAGAGGAAGCTCTTGAGAGAGATTATGGTGATGAAAGGCCATGTTTGTTTCGGAAAGAAAATAAAAAAGAAAAGATTTTTATAAAAACATGGATAGAGAGAGAAAGCAGAAGTATTTTTCTTTTTACAGTAGAAACAGTGAAATTATGGAGTAGAGAGAGTCAAAAGAAACGCAGGGATTGATGATGGTGATGACATATAAGGGTTACTATAAACGTATGAAGATGGAGAAGGGGGTGCGGTGTGTGAGAGAGAGGGAGTGGGGACGCTTTTCGATGGAGGTTTATAGTATTAGTGCGATAGAGATGGATGAAGAAGGAGAGAGTTCGGACATGGCGGAATATTGGTTTTATGCGGGTGGTTTTCAGGTGAAGAAAACTGCCCCTTGTGGAAGTTTTGAGTCTTTATACCAGATGTAGAGCTCTCATTGATCAACCATTTAACCCTTTAATCATGCCCTTCATATTATTATTATTATTATTATTATTTTGGATTTTCTTTTAGTTATTTATTTAACAAATTTTAATTTTTTTTTATAAAATATTATTCTATCGCCATCTCAATTAGTAAGACTTAGATTTAGACTTGCAATTTTTTTCATTATTCAACTTTTATATATATATATATATATATATATATATATACAGGACATGGATAGTAATCAAGTTTTTTATCAATTTAAAATATAATAAAATTCTGAATCATTGAATTAGATATTATTTTTTATAATTTAATATTATAAATAATCTTCTCTTGAATAAAATTTTTAATACTCTAATGGGTATATACTATCCAAGGAAAAATGATTTACTTCTAATTAAATCGTTAGTGCTACATTTATCGTCAAAAGATAATTCAATTTGTTAACACATATTAAAAATTTTAATTAATAAATTTTTACTAACTTATATTCATATTAATAGGGTCATATTAATAATAAAAAATAATAATTTATATTTGTTTTACTATTGAGTACATTAAATGGTATTTTATATTTAACAAGTTAATTAAAATATAAATATTTTCTTGAAAAGGATGGAGATTTTTTTATTGATTAAAAAAATCTTTTTTTCAAGAAGTTAAAAAATTTCTACGTGTTAGTGACCCCTGAAATAAAAAGTTTGAAAAAGTCTGAAAGGAGATAAATGAATTAAAAAAATATTAAGTTGCATTGATTAAAGAAATTATAAATCAAGAATGCATTATGAATCCACTATGCCATAAGGTTATTTTTTTAATGCCAATAGTTAATTATTGATTTAACTTTTTCCACCATGCTTTCCATTTGTCAAAACGAAGAGATAAAATTAACAAAATTTTCAACATTACGTGGCTTGATTAGCAAAGTAAATAAAAATAAAAGTAATTAACAAAACAATAATGATTTTAAAATTAATTACAAGTGAAATGCCACCATTAGTTGCCTTGCATTTGGATCGGAGAGTTCCATAATCGGATACTAATCATTTCCACAATACATTATTATAATAATAATAATAATACTAATCATTTTTTTTTTAATTTTTGCTCAACCCGCAGGAGAAAAATAATAATAATAATAATAAAAAAAGATAACTGAGTACCCTCTAGAAAGATTTGGGTGTTTGCGTGGGACCTTCTTACAGTTTGATCGGACGGTAGAAAATAAAGCTGTTGTTTTTTCTGATTTTTATTTTTTATTTGCTTATCCAATGTTATTTCTTGAGTTCAATAATGCCAATGGGATTTTTGCTTTGCGCGTGATTGCACGCGGATGTAACGAGTTGGGCCATGTGTGTTAGCTGTAGATGGGGCGGCAGAAGATCCATGTTTCCGTACAAAGTGAAACAGTTGCTTGGTCTCTAGGCAAAAATACCTTAAAGTATACACTATTACGCTATAAATATACTCACTTTTTTTTTATTTATATAATAAATACACGCACTATTGTACCACAAAATCTACTTTCCCACTGCCCTTGTTTCTCATAGCTTTTTATATTATCCTTTATATTATAATTTTTCTTTTAACAAAATATAAAAATTTAATTGCATTGATAATTTAATTATGTACTAACCTAATCATAGACTGTTATGAATATAAAAAAAATTAATTCTTTTCAATTATAGTGGAAGGGTTGGTGAATTTATTAAAGAAAATAAAAAAAAGCAAGATAAAAAGAAAAAATATTTTTAATTCTAATGGTTACACGTGCCGTGGAAGACATGAAAGCAACAAAAAACACGTAACATGCACACGTAAAATAGTACTTTACCACAACGTAAAAGAGAGGTACTTGATTCTTCCAACCACAAATTAGGACATCTTCCCTTCAAACTTGGAGCGTGCTTTCCACGTCACTATGCTTAGCACTCTTGATTTTTATTAACAAACATTGTAAAAATCCAAACTCAACCATAGCTGTTTACATGAACCGCCCTCAACCACCGTCCAAGGAGGTTAGTGCTGTGGTCGTTGATAGCCTGTGGAAGAGGAAACGTTGTGAAGGAGAAGACTGAAGGGGGAGGAGACCATGGGTGACGTAGACCTTGTCTCCGCCACTCGCGGGTAAAACAGCCCTAGACACGCGTCGGCCTATAGTCGTTTTGGACCACAAGATGGTCCCCAGCTTGAAGCACGCTCCATGCATAAGCATATCACATCCATACACGTGGAGAGATAGAGAAGCAGGGACCACCTTTAAGAATTTTGACTTCTCTGACAGCCGCCGGCTTAATCAATGAAGGACTCTGTTTCTGTGGTCCCACTAAGCCGCGGGGTCCACAATGTAAATAGAAAAAGGAAAAATAGCAATGGGACCCAAGGAAAGAAGTGGGGTCCAGCAAAGCTACTATACGGTGTGTTAATGGTAAACTGTCCACCTAGGAGACGTGACTGGGGCTTCAGTTCTTTTGTTGGAAGATCACGCCCTTTGATTTAACAGGTTATAATAAATATATTTTAATACAGGTTAAAGAGTCCGATTATAAGAGCGTGGTCTTTCTATGAAAAAGTCGAAGTTCAGGCCAAGACACGTAGGGATCATGGTCCCCTATTCACTCTTGCTTTTTTATACAAATAAATTAATAATAATTTTTTACGTCTTTTTATAATTATTTATTTTTATTTATTCTGATTTGTAATTGGTAATAGGTAGTCTGCCGTCAGGCAAACGGCAGACGCGAGTAAGCAAAGAGAAATTACGTAATTTCTTAGGAAATGTCTGATTGGTTTGTCTTTTTCTTGCACTTTCCAGGGAAATTTCATAAGATCCAAATGTTCATGAACCTGCTTTTACTTTCACAGTGACTGCTTTGGTGGTTCCATACAAGATAAGTTTTTTTCTTAATTAATTTTTTTTTTGTTGCCTTGTTATTAAATTTTAATCGAAAACAAAAACTGAGAAATAGTGTGTATACTAACGTAAAAACAGATTATTTTATCCTAAATTTTGGGACATAATTCAATGTTGTAAACTTTATGGAACTTAATTAAGACACGATTCCTTTCTGTTCCCCGTGAAGTAATTATAAAATTTATCAACACTTTACCATATAAAAATAGAAAAAAGAAAATAAAAGAAAACAATAATAAATAAAAAAATAAGGTTTTTTTTACCACTTTCTAACCCCTGGTTACCTTGCCTTTAGAATTTAGAAAATAATAAGCACGTTGCCAACAGGCTACCAAACAACTTGCTATTAAGTCCAATCAATATTCGATTTCACTTTTCATAGTGTTATTAAGGTTAACTGCTTCACCTTCTAATTTGAATCCCCCTTAAAATTTAGCCGCAATGCTTCTCTCTCTGTATACACGCACGCACAAGCGCAATGAAATATTAAAATACGCGTTATGAGAATTTTATCTCTTCAATTTAAAATTAAATTTTAATAGATGATATTATATTTGAATTATGGTGAATCTTATTTTTTAATTTAAAGGATAAAGTTCTTGTTAAAAGAACCGGAACAAAAACTCTTTCCGTTATCTATTTAAGCAAATTCATATTAGTTGAATTTACAAATTTTGAACATTACATAATTTTTTTTAAGAAAAAATCAAATATCTAAATTGCATATATAATAACCGTAAATTAAAAAAGAATAGAAAAGGCATCATGTTAAATTTGTATGGTTTATTTTTTCTTTAAAAAAAAAAAAACATAATAGGGTTATAATAACTGTAAGGATGGGTGTAAGTGTTGAAAGCGAGATATACGTGGAGGGGGAAAACGGGAGAGAGTACACGGATTGATATATGTAATGTAAATTTAAGACATTGGGATTGTGGTTTAAACGTCTCTTGTCTCTTTCTTTTTATTTCAGTCTTCTTGTCTGTCCTTTTTTTTTTTTTCCTTGTCTTTCTTTTACGCGGATTTTATTTCGAAATTTATTAAATTAATTAATTTAAAATAAAAAAATTACTTCTAATTAACCAAAAGGAATTAATTATGATCATCATATTTTTAGCGTTCTTTTATCTGTCTCTTTAATTTAGGAAAATTTTGTTTTTTGTACTTTTCTGTATTTTTCAATTTAAAATATCAATTTTTTAATTAAAAAATAAAATATATAAAAAAGAAAGAGAAATACAGCAGCGGTAACTGTTAACTGTCGATAATTGTCAATCCTCGTTCTATAGCCACGCGTGTTGTGTTTTGTTATTTTGCCCTTTTTCGTGTTTTTCTTTGCTTCTTTTCACAAGGAAGGAAAAAAAAAACACGCGCGCGACCACTTATTGCACAAATTTCATTCACGTGCCTCCTTCTTCGAAACCAGAACGTGAGCTACACTTACTTCACAATAATTCATTTTCAACTAATTAATTTTACTTTTAGACTAATCATCATTAATGTCTAGCTTTTATTTTCAACATAATTTTCTTTTTGTCAATTTTTTTGAACCCATGAATGTGATGTTATCCATAAATTCTTTTAAAATAAGTGTGATAAAATTCGAATTTTATTTAATTAAAAAAATAATTAAATTATCAACTTATTAAATTCAGATGATTGCTGTATTTTATATTTACTAACGTGTATACAATCACTTCTAAAGTCCCAAAAATGTA
>CANXYI011894714.1:0-10010 GCA_948208565.1 Hura crepitans | reverse complement strand
GAGTTTGATGTAATCCTAAGGATAGATTGGTTGTCAAGACATCAAGTGGTAATAGATTGCAAACAAAAATAGATTACCCTCAAGAGTGATAAAAGGGAAGCAGTTATCATTCAAGGAGAGGCATCCTAGTCATTCTCAATTATCATTTTAGAAGCTGCTGCTAGTAAGTGGGAAAAGTAGGGGTGTAAGGCTTATTAGGCATGTATGTTAGAAGCTAAGATCAGGGAAAAAGGCTCAATAGACATACATATAGTATGGGATTCCTAAAGTATTTTTAGAGGAAATACTAAGATTGCCTCCAAAATGAGAAGTAGAGTTTGGAATTAAAGTTATTCCCAAGATAGCCCCTATATCTATAGCCCCATATAGAATGGCCCCTATAAAGTTAAAGAAATTAAAGAAATAGTTACAAGAATTACTGGACAAGGGTTTTATCTTATCCAGTGTCTCTTGTTGGGGTACCGCAGTTTTATTCATGAAGAAGAAAGATGGGACCTTAAGGCTATGTATTGATTATAGGCAGTTGACTAAGGTAACTATCAAAAATAAATATCCACTACCTATAATAGATGATTGATTTGATCAGTTGTAATGGGTAAGTGTGTTTTCTAAAATAGCCTTGAGGTCAGGGTACTACCAACTAATGGTAGAGGAGGCTAATGTACCAAAGGTTGCCTTTAGAACTCGATATGGGCATTGTGAGTTTTTAGTGATGCCCTTTGGTTTAACTAATGCCCCAACTGCTTTCACAGACTTGATGAATTGAATCTTTCATGATTATCTTAATCAATTTGTGGTAGTTTTTATTAATGACATTCTAGTTTACTCTAAGTTCAAAAAGGAGCATGACTAGCATTTGAGAATGGTGTTGCAAACCGTGAAAGAAAAAGCAGTTATATGCTAAGTTGAACAAATGTGACTTTTGGCTAAAAGAGTTAACATTCTTAGATATTTAATGGTAGCAGATGGGATTAGAGTGGACCTAAAAAAGATTAAAGTGATAGTTGAATAAAAACCCTAAAAAAATGTTCCTGAAGTTAAAAGCTTTTTATGGTTAACTAGCTATTATAGGAGATTTGTCAGGAAGGGAGATTTGTCAGGTTTTTTTTACAATAGTAGCACCCCTTACAAGGTAACTTAGTAAAGGAATAAAATTTTAATGGATAGATAAATGCCAAGAAAGTTTTGATTGACTCAAGTCAATGTTGATAGATGCCCAATCCTTACAAACCCAATTTTAGGTAAGAATTATGTGATATACAGTGATTCCCCCCATAATGGTTTGGGATGTGTCTTGATGTAAGAGGATAAAGTAACTACATATGCATTGAGACAATTAAAAGTGCATGAACAATATTACCCTACACATGATCTATAACCAGCATTAATTATCTTTGCTTTGAAAATTTAGAGGCATTATCTTATGGGGAAAAGAGTTACATTTACACATATCATAAAATCCTTCAATATTTACTCACTCAAAAAGAGTTAAATCTAAGGCAAAATAGATGGATGGAATTTCTAAAGGATTATGAATGTACAATTGCTTACCACCCAAGAAAGGCTAATGTGGTAGCAGATACATTAAGTCATAAGTTTTTAATTACCTTGAGGGCAATAAATACTCACCTCACTTTGATATAGGATTGATGTATATTAGCAAAACTTTAAATTAAGCCTTCCTTATTTAGATAGGTGTAAGAGGCACAGGTGAATGACCCCCAATTACAAGCCAAAATAGAACAAGTTGAAAAGAGTGAAGACCAATATAGGTGTTTGTATTTTCAAAACTGATTGTGTATACTAGTGAATCCAGAGTTGAAAAAATAGATATTATCAGAAGCACATAGTAGTTCTTATGTGATCCATCCAAAAGGAGTTAAGATGTACAATGACTTGAGGGCACATTACTAGTAGCTAAGAATTAAGAGGGACATTGTTGAGTATATAGGTAAATATTTGATATGTTAGTAAGTGAAAGCGAAACATCAAGTGCCTTCAGGCTTGTTACAATCTATTAAAATTCTTGAATGGAAGTGGGAGAAAGTTACGATGGACTTTGTGATAGGATTACCTATTACCCCTAAGAAGAAAGATTTAGTATGGGTGATAGTTGATAGGTTAACAAAGTCAACCGATTTTTTGCTAGTGAAAGTGGACTATTCCTTTGATAAGATAGTAGAAATGTATGTTCGGGAGATAATACAATTACATAAAGTTCCTGTGTCTATCATTTCAGACAAGGATTTAAGATTGACAGCCCAATTTTGTAAAAGCTTCAAAAAGCCTTAAGGACTAGGTTATAATTCAACCCAGCATTTCATCCTCAAATAGATGGGTAGTTAGAAAGAGTGATTCAAGTGCTTAAAGACATGTTTTAAAGGTGTATATTAGATTTTGTAGGAAGTTAGGAGAAAGACCTTTCTTTATTAGAGTTTACCTATAATAATAGTTATCAGATAAGTTTACAAATGGTGCCATATAAGGCATTGTATAGGAGGAAGTGCAAAACTTCCATGTGCTGGATAGAGTTAAGCAAAAATAAACTTAAAGGCCCAGAGTTGATAAAAGAAGCAAAAGAAAAAGTGGGAATTATTAAAGATAGATTAAAAGCTGCAACAGATTATCAAAAGTCCTATGTAAACCTCAAGAGAAAATAAATAGAATATCAGCCAGGAGGTAAAGTCTTTCTTAAGGTTTCTCCCTAGAAGAAGATACTTAAGTTTGGAAAAAGGGGTAAATTGGCTCCGAGATACATAGGGCCATTTGAAGTCTTGTCACAAGTAAGACCAGTTGCCTATAAATTGGCTCTTCCTCCTGAGTTAGAAAAGGTTCATGATGTATTCCATGTGTCTATGCTAAGAGGATATAGAGCTGACCCTTCACATATTCTTTTGACATTAGAAGTTGAAGTTCAATATAGCCTTACCTATAAGGAAGAACCTATAGCGATCTTTGCTAGAGAGATCAAATAATTAAGGAATAAGATTTTTCCTCTTCTAAAGGTCCTATGGTAGAATCACAAAGTAGAAGAAACAACATGGGAGATAGAAGCTTTTATATGACAACAGTACCCCTATTTATTTTCTCCAAGTAGGGAAATTTATTTTGAGGAAAAACCATCATATATAGGGAAAAGTTGTGACATTCACATAGTTATTATATTTGTGTTCAATTAATTGTGATCATGGGTGTTTGGGTTGCAATAAAGTAAATGAAACGGAGGAAGTAATTGAGCTAACTAGATTTGATGAATTTGTAAATACGAGGTAAATTGTGCAATTATGAATATATATATATATATATATATATATATATATATATATATAAAATAACATAAAATCATGCAAGCTACTAGAAATTTCTAGGAGAGCAACTGAAAATAGTCAACATAAAAATAAAGGAATAATAATACTCATAATAATAATAATAATAATAATAATAATAATAATATAACATAGATAAACAAAAGAGGGGAAGACCCAAATTAGAGTGTGTTAGGTAACCTTGTAAAGATAAAAAAAAAAGAGAGATAAAAAGTAGGAAATCAATAATTGGAAGGGAAAGGGATTGGAACAAAAATTGTAGCAATAAAATTAAAGTAACATCTATAAAGCTAGCAATAGTGGGTAGAAGTAAGTAGTTTTGGGTGAGGTATGCTTGAAGTATAGTGTCTTTCCTTACTATTAAGATGTTATTATTGAAAAAAGGAGGGGAATATGGATGGCATGAGGTGTTGGCCAAGAGTTCTTACTATTGCTACAGCGTTGGAACACTCTACTACCATAGCAAAGGAGCACTAGGGAGCATAATAGTTGTGACTACTAGCTATGGGTAGTAGGCACTACAACACCGTTATAGCCAATTAGCCACATCAAATGAGAACTATGATAAGAGGGAGAAATAATGGAGCTGAGTGAGTCAAAGCAGTAAAATTGCAATAATAAGGCAGCATAGTTGTTATACACTAAAGTACAAAAGTTGCAACCACCAATTATGAATGAGAGGTGTTGTAATGGCTATAGTAGTTGGTTTGTTTTTTATTATGGTTCTACAATAGAGAGAAGAATACTAGGGAAAGGTTATAGTAGTAGTGCACAACAACAATGCAAAGGGGTAAATTAATGAGTAGCAAGGGAGGAGGCCCTAAAAGCTACTACGGATTAAAAGAAATTACCTACCTACTAGCAATAGTAACTTTTACAAAAGCTATTATAACTATAGTTTCCATGAATAATTTTTACAGTAAATAGATTTATTATTTGCAAAAGTAATAATGAAAAGAAAGATCGAGGGAAGAGGAATGAGGAGAAGTGCAATTATGTTAGAATGGAGAAAAAATATAAATAAATCAAAATGGTTTATATTTATTATTGCCAAATTAATATTGATTATGTAAAGGTATAATCTGAAGTGAATCTTGTTTTGTAGCAATGAGAAGTGAAGGTGAGATGGGACAAAGTGTAGACAAGGGAAAAGGGGATGCGTGAGCTTGAGTAGGCATAAATTAGGTAAGGAATCTAGGGTATGTACTCCCCTATACCTTAATCTTATTGGTAAAATTTAACTATTAAGTCATTAATTTTGTGTCTTCTTATTGATCTATATTTTGTACATCTTATAAATACATTAGAATAGCACGATAATAAATAGGTATATATGTACATATAAAGCATTAATATATATGTTCACCTTTTTGGATATTTATAAGTAAGACAATTGTTATGTGCAATCCTATCGATTGTGTTCATTCTTAACACTCATGTGTTTTGCTTATTTAAAAATACCAAGTATGAGAAGGGTGTAATTTTCCAATTGTAGGTTAAATAGCTTAACAATAGTGTTAGTGATTATGATATGGTTGCATGTTCACATAAAGCAAACCAAATTTTTTCTCAGTATGCTAGCTTTATCAATACTAGGATCACTTTCAATTGCTTTAGTACAAATAGATACATTGTTAAGAACTAACATAACAAGTATAGATATTGGTATTAACTAAAAAAAAGTAAAATGAATGCAATCTATTGGCGCAGATAAGACTACTCTAGGAAAAACAATTCATATTTGAAATAAATAAATGTAATCAACCATAGAAAAAATGTTTTATTTAGTACAATAAGTCATTTCATTATGAGTTAATAGCAATGTAACAACCAAAATCAAACATATGAGTAAAAAATAGTGAGTGAAGGCAATTAAAACTTAGACTAAAAGCCAAGGTATATCTTACAAAATTTGGGTTGAGTAGCTATGCATGCTAGAAAGGGGTACTATGTAGATCTGTGATAGTTTATAGCTTGTCACTCGTGTTATGTGAGTTGTTTAAGGTGATAATGGCTGAGCCCATAGGCATTTACCAATTTATTAGCTTATAACTATCAGTTTATTAGCCCAATTACCTATTCATAGGACTATCTTAGGGTTGTATTACCTTTAGCTCAAGCTAACTTTAGATGAATCTACTCTAAAACAAAATCTAGGATTCAAAATTAACTATAGCACAAATATATTGTTGGCTAGTCTTCATGAAGTATATGCACAGGCTATACATAATATGGTGATAGAGTTATATAGAAAACAATTTAGTCATGATTAATTATGATACTTAAATTTAACACAATGCACCTAAGAACAAAAGTTGCAGGATGTATACATATTGGATATATTCAGTTACTATGGTCAGAGCATCACAAGCACACCACTTGCACAGTCACATTGTACAAGCATTAATGATATGTTACCAGAACAAGTGAAATGTCTAATACTTGTGTGAAGGTCAAAACTGTGGGTCAGTGGTACTTGTTCATGCACATCTACATCTTTCATTCATAGCATACTAGGTATTATTCACATATTTTAAAGTTGCTACCTAAGTATTCCTTATTTATAGTAAGATATAGTTATATGGGAGTACTACTAAACATACCACTCAACACAATAGTTTTCACAAATGTTATGGGGCCTAAAGGATAAACAGAAAATTTGCTGTTTTGGCTAGGCATTCAAAGAACAAGTATCAAGGTTCTCAAGCAATAAAAAATGTTATTGTATATAAAACTCTCTTTTATTTTACAATATCCAGTGTATAAATCAATATATACAAATAGTAATAAAAGAACGTATATCCTAAGATCTATTAATAGATGTTTAAGGCACAGAATGCCTCTTCTTAATAAGTAATAGCTATAGAGATGTATACTTGAGAGCAAGGTATGTGAGGAATCTTGAGACATGATAAACTCATAGCTGAAATTTGAGCCACTTAATAGGGGAGGTTTCACTAGATTTCTTTTTTCTTAAGTTTGAAAGAAATTGAGGCTTAGTTATGTCGGTGTGTCTCCTAGGCTCTAGTTAACCTTCTAGGGAGTACTAAAAGGGTATTACAATTCTTCCAAAACCTAACATTTATCTTGTTGCTTAGTGCTAACTTTAAGGTAAGATCTGAGGCTTCTTTCATCCTTTATCTTCATTCATTTTGTTCATGTCTTTTCTATAACCAAGGGTCTCCTAGGATTAATTGACATGTGAGGTGATTCTATGTAATCCTCACATTGATTATAGGAGTAGGTTAACTTTTTAAATTAATTTTATCATATTTTAATCATCCATTAGAAAATTGTTATCACATTTACTTTTTGGAACTGACTCCTAAGCCCATGTGGACCTATTTTAATGGATGTTAAGGTCCACATGAACCTATTATTTGAATATGTATATAACATTAAGTCCATATAGATTAATGGTTGATAAAAATTTTATGTTCACCTTTTGTATTTTGTTTTAACACATTTTATTAAACACTATAACATGTGTAGATTTATTGTATTTTACTAGGGATAAGAGCGGTTAGTTTTTGGAGTTGCCACTTTGCTCTACACTAGGACCATTGATCTTTTACCCAAAAAGGGTTTAGAATCAAATCTTATTTATGCCCCAATAATATGCCTTCCATTATATTGTAATATTTATTAATCCTATATCAAGCAAGCATCCATTATATTCAAAGCATTTGTGTTATCTTTTCACCTAGAAGAGTAAATTGCAATATTTAAAGCATACAACAAGCATAATTATTCATTATACATCCAAAAATTAGGATATTCATTAGTTTTTAATTGACTAAAAAATTACCCATAATCCCATAGGAATTGAAAATAATTGCTTAACTACCATCTCTAGGAGATTAGCCTTTGTTAAAATGAATTTTTATGTGACTTTTATTAAGAAAGACTCAAAATAATTTTATAGGAAAACAACTATTAATTAGGTAGAAAATCATTTGATGTGATATTAGCCTTTAGGCATGTAAAATGAGTTATTAACTACATATTACAACCCAAAATAAGTAAAGGATTTAAAAGGTAGAAAACCAAAGGAAATAATATACAACACTGAATTGGTCTCATCTATACATTACTAAGTCCGTGCTAGTATAGCTCTAGTTTGCATTCGTGTGAACTATAGCTTGAAAGGGTCATTATGTACATTTAAACCTCTACACTAGTAAGAAAGGTCACTTACATACAACTCAAAGGAAAAGGTTAATGATACCAAATAGGGATCATAAGAACTTATAAAGAATTAGCATACAACGATTTATGTAACATAAATATGGATGAATCTATTGGTTTCCATGAATTCATGCACAGCAAAAATAAAACATCCATGGAACCCTAGCAAAAGGTTGGAATATCAAAAAATTGAAAAATAAAAAAAATTATATAATGAAATCACAAAATAAGAATTTAGTGTAAATTCTCTACGCGATTCTAACTTGCAGCTTTCCTTTTATTTTGCTCTTCTCACTGGGTTGTCACAAACCAAAGTGATCCTCAGTTGGGAATACCTCTAAGGTAATCCACATAAGAAGTTATTAGAAGAGAGCCACTTGAAAATCTAGGTGCTAGTAGAATTTTCAATCGGATGGTGGAAGAAGAAGAAATAGTGTGTTTCTAATTATTCTATATGGCAATTTCTACTATAGAAAATGTGCCCTTGGTGGCTACTACAATAAGGCTTATTTATATCTTAAATAAATTCTAGTTAGGTTAAATTTTAACACTTAAAATCTATCGTAAGTCAGACTAGAATGGACCTATCAATTGGGCCCTTTTCTATTCTATGTGCATAAGCCTTTTAATGGGCTTATGTACAATCTGCTTTAGCCCCACTTCCATTAATCCTATGTGGCACTCTAAGGCCCTATTTGGATTAATAATTACTCTAATTTAATTCCTTTTAAACCCTGTAAAAGCCCAGAAAAAATCAGATGCAAGAACAATTAATATTTGGACTCAACAAGGTCCAAGTCCAAAAACCCTAATTTTCCAAAAACCCTAATTTTCTGGACTTTTCATTTGCAAGTGGGTGCCCATTTTCTCATTTCTTCTTCTTAATTCATCTTCTAATGATATCTCATATCATTAGAACATTTAATCCCATTGAATCTTCCTTAAACTCCTTTTATGTGTGTGACCCTATAGGCTTCTAGAATAGCTTGGCAGGATACAGTGAATTAGAATCCTAGTCTAATTGCAACTCTATAGATTCAATATTATTGAATCAATGTCAATTAATTAATTGATACATCACTTATATACAAGTCAAGAGAGGTATCTAGCCATGCATCATGACTACCCAAGTTCTGAAAAGTCAAGTGATTTGACTTAACCCTGCCATATATAGTTACGGTGCAATAAACTCCTTTCACAATCTTTTATCCCATATAGTTTAGAGTATGCACTTGTGTCAACTCAAAGCTTAGCTAAATATGTCTAGTTAAGCCCTAAACATATTGTTCTAATAATTTCTCCTTTATTCCAAATATTCCCTTTGTGAATCCCATTGACACATGGCATCTTACTTTGGCTAAAGATTACTAAATAAAGATTACTCATTAGAACTATAAGATAAAGTCTCCACTATAATCTGGGGTGGTGAATCCTTTATTGATTACTACCCTATCTTTAAATATGTTATGCCATACCCAAACACCTCACTATGTATACTTCTTGTTTGAAGTAAAAGCTTTAGAGTTAAAGTATGTCACTTTATATTTAAGATAGTTAGTGATATCAAGTCTAAGGATACTTGCACCACTGATATGATGAGATACTTTCACTGACATAGATTAAGTATCCATGTGAAGATCTCATGGTAGGTCTCTGATGCACTTACTTCCTAAGTAAGAATCCACATGTTAACTCTAAGCAACTCTATGCTTACAGCTTGTGAGAACTACTACTTTATCTAATCAAAAAGTATAACTTATGCTGATCTATCCACATTAACAATATCCCATCTTATTAATATTATGATTAAGGATATTTAGGTATATCCCATTTGCATGCAATAAGAATCTCACATCATGAACACTTCATGATTTCCTCTACACTATAATTTTATACTAGGGACTTTATAACATGGTTTAAGACATTACAAATAATTTTAAGTAACATATAAAAGTACCATGACATAAAGAGAAATGCCTTTTACATTAGTTCACAAGGTCTAAACACATTTATATAACCCTATTAAATAAGCTCTAGGGCAAACATCTAATAGAATTAAGGTACATGTCTAACCATAATCACTAGAAAACATATAAGTCATCACATGTAATAACAAGAACTAGGAATTGCAAACAAATATCCATACAAACTACATTCTTCATGAGATGGAGCTCATACAGACTATAGAATATAGTAAACATGTATTAAGCATACATCCATATGGACTACATTACTCATGAGAGGAAGTCTATGTAGACTTTAGACAAAAAAATAATATCAAAACAAGATCATTAGTATGGACTACATTCCTCATGAGAGGGAGTCCATGCAGACCATACAATAGTTTCAACATGCCAATAAGATATGTTTCATAGAATGGAATAATTATACAACATGATAACATCATTTGGACATGTAACTATGGTAAACAAAATACACTAAAATATGATGCATAAGGCAAATAGCATACTATTATCGAACATAAGCCAGTGTGGA
>CANXYI011894618.1:0-10500 GCA_948208565.1 Hura crepitans | reverse complement strand
CTTTTATGTTTTTGCTTTTTCATTATTTATTAAGTCGATGACATGTTTTAGACACCAAAAAAAAAATCACATGTACTATTTTTAAAATTTTATCATAAGAAATTCAACAAATTAAATGGCAAAAATTTTCATTCTTTAGTCTTTTATTATTAAATTATATTTAACTAAATTTATTTGTAATTTTTTATTTTCATTTTGATAGAGAAAAATGGAAAATAAAGCTCAAACCTGAGATCTTTCAATTTATTATGATTAATTTTTTTATAGTGATGTCACTAGAAAAACACTAAATAGTGAATATGTCCGGTGATTTTTCTACGGTAAATTGTTTTAGTGAGGACTTAGCTAGGACATAAAATCTATAAACAAACTAATTGTAGCAGAAATTCTATAAGAAAAAATGTCCTTACTAAATTTTTCTCACAAAAAAATGTGACCACATTGTTTAAACATAGTTTTGTTGCAATATTGGTAATTACTATTGCTTTTTACTTTATTTAGGAATAGATTTGCTCTCATTAATTTTTATATATTCAAGCTAATTAAATATTCTTGCAAAAAATAGAGAGGATTTATCCATTGCAATGGAGTCACTAATTAGTAAGGACTCTCACTTGTTACATCCTCGCTAATTTAATTTTTTTTTACTTTTTAGATATTAATATTGTAAATTCACTTTTTTTTAATTCGTATCTATGTATAAATATTACATACCTATATAAATGTATAAACACGATGTGTGTACACACATATATATAATAGATCACTCAAGTAAGAAATCCAAATTATAATATAAATATATAATTACATGATATTCACTAAAAGAAAAATTTACATGTATATCATCATTGTATGTATTCAAAATAATACTTCCATGTTTGTTTGTATCCAAAATACTATAGGCAATAATAGTAGCCAATGATATCCAAATTTCTTCAAACAAAAAAGTAATTAGTCATCAAAGCAATGACTAAAACCTAATGGATAGATAAGGTGATGAAGCATCATGCTGGTTAATTAAGATGAGAGGCAAACATCATATGTATTTACTCCTCCATCCATTGTTGGAAAAGTTGTTGTTGCTTCTTCATCTATTGTTGGATTTGGCCGACTCATTGTTCGATGACTTGTTCAACTCGCTACTCAACTCATTCTTCAATGACTTTTTTAACCTGTTGCTCCATCTCACATTTAATCTTAATCCTCATCATGAATATATGTTGCTCAAATTGTTCCTCCATCTCTCTTATGGCATAAGCTTTAAAAGCAAAGTGAGAATGAGATGTGAAAGCCTCTAGATAATATTAACTTGCCATTACTCCAAGTCTATAGACTCGTCCTCTCTTTGCCCCACCAAAAACATCTAAATATATATTGTTGTCATCAAAAGCCATGCCTTCACTTTGAGACCTTTGCTCTTTAAGCTCAATGATTCTAGCCTTGAAATTCACATTTAAAATAAGATATAAGTTGCAAGATTAGCAAATTTTTATTACATACAATAACATTATAAAGTAACATGTACAATACATAAACACTTACATGTATGGCACGAGATTTGTCGTTAATAAAGGCTTGTCCATCATTCTTCTTTGTATGAGTGTGCACAAAAACTTCACAAGTAGTGGGCAGTTGTCCTATCTTTTAGCCTAAAATAGAGGATAATAAAAAGTATATAAATACTATATATATTTGTTTAAAATTCTGCAGCATCTACACTGAGATATTTCCAAGATTTTAACCTATCAAAGATGCATGTTTACACTTCTATGACAACCAATAATAACCTTGGACACCACTAGGCCCTTAAAGCAATATATGTCTCTCATAACAATATTCTAAAGTGAGCTATATACCACAAAATCCTAAAACCAATTTCTATAAGTAACCTTAAAATTTCAATTTGAATTGTGAAATTGGAACATAATTATAAAAAGTATGTATTTTTTATTTAATATTATAAATTGTATCATGCTTTTATATTTAAGTATTTTTATACATTTGATTTTTTGATTGTTGATATTAGATTTATATGATCTTTTTAGATATTCTATCATATAAATAAAATTTGAAATGAGTTTTAAAATGAGCTTATTTCATTAGATTGATTTATAAAATTCATTTCGAATTAAATCGAGCGAAAAATGTGAATTTGGCCAAGTGCTTGATAAATTTGATTTAATTTATAATTTTATAAAAAAGTTTGATTCTCAACTAGTTTAATTTCAAACCATATTTAGTCTTCTTAGTTGTAGTATTAGTAGTAAATATGATTGTTCAATTTTGAATGGGATAGATTTATCCATTATTTTATAACAGATATATAGGTGTAATTCATGCATCACAACAATGTTATTTTGTAAGTTGCATGGAAGAGTTTTGTACATGATTGAAAAACTAACTTATGTATAAAACTTGTCAAATTTCTAATTGTTCTTTATTTTGCTTCATTTTCATCATTTTAATTCTTTAAAATTCAAGAACTTCGACAATAAGAATACTTGTAATCCCATTTCATTATTTTAAGTATGATTTTCTTTTTAATTTTGTTTATATTTTAAAATGAATGCTTTAAATTGTCTTTATGGTTAAGTAGTTGAGTTGAAAATGTCATGGATTCCAACAAATCATGGAAAACGATTATGTAATTTTTGTGAAAATGAAAAGTATAATTTTTTTTCAAAAATTAATGAAAGACAAAAGTGAATAGTTGGTTGACAAAATTTAAAATGCCTAGTCGGTAGTTAAAATGCCACATATTGTTAAATTATTACGCTAATATATATACATATATATTCTCATTAATAATAATAAAAATAATTTTTATTACGCATTATAAGTTTATTTGTAGTTTTAATATGAAAATTCATTATATTATTTTTATTTTTAATAATAATAATAATTTTTTACCCATTATAGGTTTATTAGTAGTTTTAATATGAAAATCCATTATATTATTTTTATTTTGAATCCCATATATGTATTTGGGAATTAGATTTTAATTTTTGACATTTTTTACCATTAATTTTATAATTAATTAACATCATTATGTTCATCATCATTGTACCATCTAATAATTTTCAAATATATACTTTATTTTAGGCAAGGAAGCACAAAAATAATTTAAAAAGATGGAATAAAAGATTAATATGATGCTTTTAGCTCCTTCTTGCTCAAACTTAAAATCTAACAATCGCTAGAAATAAGAAGGAATAAGAACACATAAAACAAAGATGGTTAGAACAAACAACCGATTGGATAATAAGAACACATAAAATAGAAATGGTTAGAATAAACAACCGATCGGATAAAGTGTCATTTGATTGGAGGTACCCATAAGCACAAAGCACCATTTTTTTAACTAAACAAATATACATCACTGACATATAATAAAAGCATCGAACAATATGAATAAATAATAAAGAAGAAAACAACACAAATAAATATCTAAAAGAATATAAATACAACAACAAAGGATCGTATCCCTCTAAAATGGATTGATTCTTTAAGAAGAATCATCAAAAGATTATTTTATTATTGAGATTCCTTGAATATCAATATAAGTGTAAAAACAGAATGTGAAAAAGCACACGTCAATACTTGGATAAATAAACAAAGACAATAAATGGATAAGAAAAATGGGTCTCACATCTCAGATGGGGTAGGTTCTTCATAAAGAATCTTTAAAAGCCTCATTTCCATGGAGTTTTATAAAACTAGAAAATAAAAAAGAAAGGTTAAAGAGGCCCCAAAATACATTGACACAAAATAAGAAAGATAAAAGTATGTGCTTTTAAATTTTCGTATTCAGTTTTTCTGTTTTTGGGCCTCTCTTTATTTTTTTTAGGTGGGTTTAATTTTTTTTTTTACTTTTAGTTCTTTTTTACTTAGGAATTCACCAATTTAGTAAGTCTTCTTAAGAAATAACTATAATTTCAGCATATACTAATAAAAAATAAATAATATAATTATCAAAATTAAAAAAATTCAACTGTTATATAGGATAAGTAATAAAATAATTATGCCATTAGATTTCAATTCTAAAACAGTACTATATATACATGTATTTAAAGTAATATAAAGATTATATTCTATTTCTATTAATAATTAACTTGTAGAATTGGGAAAAAAATACAATTACTACATATTCTTTTCTCAAATATAAAACTCATCTATTTCTATTCTTTTATAATCATTAACTATGCTTAATAATTTATAGAGCTTGGTTTAGCAAAACATTGAGCTAATCGAATTGAGTTGTGAGCACTAGATAGTAGGTCTCTAATAAGTCGTATAAGAAAGACATTACCCCAGTCAAATCGGGAAAAGGAACTTTAACTTAAGTTAGCATATGTATTTATGATGTGAAGAGAGATTAAGAGAAAGTCTCTATCACTGTTACCTAAATTGGGGGTATTTATATGTTTTTCTTAATGTGTCCCTCAATCACCTTTTACCTAGACTGAATCATATATTTATAGTTACTTTACCAGGGTTAGCATCATAAGAGGGATATTCTATCTAACATTATAGTTTATATGTAATTGACAGTGCTTGAATCAACTTATTACATGTAAGCCTATATTGGATTGATACGTATATGTTCGTACGAGTTTCATGAGCGTATGGCTAATTGGGCTAGTCTCATGCACGTGTAGCCTAGTTGGATCGGGAATGGTCGAACTATTTTCTTTTTATGTGATTTTAGGTGTTATAATTTATCACCCTTATGACATTCCATTTTTTTAATTGGGCTAATCCTTATTTAATACATGATAAAACTCGATTGGAAATAACTATCACATACTTCCTTTTTAGGGATAGTGTCTTATTGGATTTTAAAATTTCGCACTGCATATCATGACTCCTCATTTTTTGTGCTTTGATCATAAATGCACCCTCTCAATTTTTGAGCCGTTCCACTTTATAAACTTTCTCCCACTATATTTTTGGGTATTTTGCTCATCTTTTCACTTTTCCTTTGCTGTTACTCCAAGCTTTAGTATGTTTTAAGTTTCTCCCTTTCTTTTGTCGATTTCTTTAGGTTCTCTTTCTTCCTGTTCTTCTTTTCCTTTTTTTAAATGGCTTTATCTTGTTGTCTCATGCTCATAGATGAGAGCAAGTCATTTTTAGACTCTTTTAGGTCTTAATCTTTTGAGATTATACCTAAGGATGTCGCCTAATCTGAAATTGAAGGAGTTGGTTCCTCTCAAGCCACCGCTTTGGTTTCTGTTGCCATGAGTAACAAGTTTTTAAAGCTATATTATCTCCTACCTACCATAGCTAGGTCTTTAAGATTACCTTATCTGAATCATCAAACCTTAGGAGAAAAATATAGAAGCGTGATCGTGGTTGCTTGCCCATTCTTGATATCTAGTGACACTAGGCCTTTTGATAATATTTTTTTTATCATTTTCAATTTTTTTCGAATATGGTCTTAAGCTACCTTTTCATCCTTTCCTTAAAGAGGTAATAAAGGCCTATAATTTTATCCTTCCCAGTTAGGTCAGAATGACTAGATGATTTTAAATTATTTTTGTGTTTTTGTTCCCAATTTGGATTGCCACTTTATGTCGATCTATTTAGTTATTTTTACTACTCATAAAGACACCATAAATTTTATTCCTTTTTTGCTTGGCCTGAAAGGGGCCTTTTTGAATTTTCAAAAATGAATAAAGGTTTTAAAAATAAGTTTTTCTTGATTAGGTATAACGGTGGCTAGTTAGTGAAATTAACCTATTCGAATGATTTCATCTTCCTTAAGGACTAAACATTCGATCAACCTCTTAGCCTCTTATTAATAGGGATTTCTAAACCATGTTAAATGAAATAAAGTCGAGGGTTTTTCATTACTTGACTCTCCTGACTGCTTTAGATTAGGAGAGGGATCCTAACCTTATTTATAAGCGTTATTTCTTATAAATTTTTACTTTTCTTTTCTCACTTTAATCTCTCTTTTTTCCTTTTTAAATGAGGTTAGAAAAATTTCTACACAAGCCCAAACTTTAGAAATGGCCAAGCAAAAGTTGATGCAGTAATGGAAGAAAGAAGTGTCAAGGTGAGTTTCCAAATTAGTAAAGGAAATTGCTACGAGTTCAGTAGCAACAGTAGAGGTGCCAATAATAAAGAGAAGGTATCTCACGAAAGGGATAAGCTAGTCAGAGCATCGATTGGGGGGATGTGATGTATGAAATTCCCCTTATGTTGTCTCAGGTGCTAAGGATTTACCTCTAAAGGCTTTTTCTATGCCAAAAGCCCCTTTCGAAGTCTCTAAAGGCAAGTCTTTCAAAAACTCTAAAGGCGTATGAATACCTTATTTCATAGAGGCATTTGTTGAAAAGTTAGGATTTGATGCCATGGTGAAAAATCTAAGGAATATGGATTATGTCACTAAGAACTTGGATTTCCCTAGAGACTTATTACGTATTTAAGCAATCAGAGACCAATATAAAGCTGCTCAATGCACTATCAGCCACTTTTTCCAAGTACTTTTTCTTTTCTCTCTTTCTTTTTCTTTTTTTTTCTTTCTTTTTTTATTCTGATTCTTTTCCTTATATGTCAAGACATTTAATTTATATGCACTTTAAAGGGATTAGTCTCCCACCATGAGATGTAGGGTGCCTTTTGAAGTCTGAGAGGGATGAGGCCAAACATTTCTTACAATAAGAGATCGATTGACTAAAGAAGGAGAAGGATTTAAAAAAAGAAGATCTCTGATATGAATGTCAAGCTTGCCTTAACAAGGGAGGAGCTCACTAATAAAGATAAAACATTAAAGGTGCTAAGAAAAGAGAAGGAAGAGCTCATCTCCCAACATAAGGAGGCTCTAAAGGAGTTAAAAGGTTAGATGGCAACCTTGCAAGTCAAGATAAAAAAAAGGAACTCGAGCACTGAATCCTTGATATTGACTTTGCTTTTATCAATGACATTAAATTTGCCGAGGAGTTAATCGAGGTAGAGTATAATGATGATAAAGATGATGATCGGACCTTGACAAATTTTATGGTGAAGTTGAAGCAAGATTTAATGACTTTTTTTAGAATAAATAGTGGAATTGCTCTTCTTTCTTCCATGGGAGAATAAATTTATTTCATTTATTTTTATTACTTATATACATAATGTTATTGTTAATGAAAGAAATTTTTCTTTATTTGGCTCATTAGTCCTTTTCCTTTTTTCTCTTTTTTTTGTGTATACTAATAGGTGTATTTACTTTCTTTTCTCATATCCTATTCAACATTTTTTTCTTTATTATTTATTATGATCAAAGTTTTGGTTCATAAACGTATTACTTTATAAGCGCATTGGTGTTTAGAATGTCCGGACAAAATAAACTTGATCGGATGATAAATTATATTGAGGAACGGGAAAGTGCCATTTTTTTTCATAAAAGTACTTTTATTACATGAGATCTAATAAGTTCAAGTTATTAATTAAAGTGTGTGTTACACAAAGTATTTTTTCAGGCTTTTGACATTCCATGTTCTGGGTAGCTCTTTGTCATCGATTATTTTCAATCGATATGTGCTAGTGCAGTTAGGCATGAGTTTTTCAACTCCAGCATTTCCTTTACCAATCTTTACCTTTTTGAGGACTAAATCTCCTTTGTCGAATTTTTTGGCTTTTACTTTTAAATTATAGTGTTGGCAAATACACTACTTGTATGATGCCACATGGATACAAGTTATTTCATGCTTTTTTCAATTAGCTCTAGGTTTTGTCTCATTTTAGCTTTATTACTTTTTACATTAATCAACTCTGTCCTATATAAAGCATCCCAATTTTAATAAGTATAACTGCTTCGTAGTTTTAAGTGAGGGAATAAGCTATCTCCCCTGTGGTCAATTGAGGACTAGTTCTATATGCCCATAATACATTATTGAGTTCCTTGGTCTAATTACCTTTAGCTTCTCCAAGCCTTTTTTTTAGTCCTTCCAGTATGGTCCATTTAGAAACTTTTATCATTTTATTTGTTTGAGGGTGAGTGACTGAGGTAAATATGAGTTGTATGTTGAGTCCTTAACAGAATTCCCTAAAAAGCAAAGAATCGAATTATTTACCATTATCCATCACCAACACCCTAAGGAGTCAAAAAATGCAAATAATATTTTTCCAAACAAAATCCTTGGCTTTACTAGTGGTTGTTGTGGCTGTCGGCTCTACTTCTATCCACTTGGTGAAGTGTTCAATAGCTAGTGGTCGGCTTTACTTCTATCTACTGGGTGAAGTGTTCGATAACTATCATAAGGAATTTTGTCACCTTTTGCTAGAAGAAAATGATCCCAAGATATTGAGGCCCCATTAGTCGAACAGCTAAGAAATGCTGATCGACTTTTGTTTGGAGCTGGGTTTCCAAAACTCTCTTATATATTTGACATTACGAACATTTTTTCACCATCTCTCTGGCATCTTTAATACCATGGGCTAATAATACCCCATTTGAAAGATTTTTCTTGTCACGGCTTTACTTGTTTCATAGGCTCCATATATTCCTTCATGGATTTCTTTTGGCATATATTCTCTCTCATCAAGTGTTATGCATTTAAGCCATGATTGGGTGACAAACTTCTTGTATAGCTATGTATCAATTGTAGAATAGCAGAGGGATTTCCTTATAAGTTTTCTCACTTTATTTTCTTCCTTTGCGAGGTGCCCAATTAGAGATAGTTTATTAGTTGACTCATCCATGTATTAGCTTCTTTAATTAGCATTACTTCTACTTCATCGAATGCAGGATTGTTACTTTCTTTAACTCTAGCACCCATTTTTATAAAATCATCGAATATAGCTATTTTGGCTAGAAGGTCTATAGGGCCATTGTTTGTATAGGGTATTCTCTCTATTCGTTATGATGTCACTTCATCTTCTAATTTTTTCAAAAAGATTTTTGCTTTATTTAAATATTTTTTCATATTTGGCTCATTTGCCTCAAAGTTTTCTTGTATCTAGCTTGTTACCAACTATGAATCACTATTTACATATAGCTCCCATTCATATATATATATATATATATATATCTGTTTTCGATTAGATAACCAAGATGTTTCTTCTCTAGTAAATTTAGTAATGAAATATATGAGGATTTATGCTTTTAAGTAGATACATGTATGGTTAAAGCTTTATGGACCACTCGACCATCTTTTTATCAATGTCGGGCTTCTATAAAATCTCTTTGATTGATGAATATGTTTGGATAATTACTTTATGTGATTGGAACTAGTGTTTCAACTTCCTGATGCTCATGATTAGGGCTATCAATGACTGCTCGACTTAACTATTCTGCAATTCTGATCCTTTCAGCACCTAGTTGGCATAGTAAATGAGCCTTTATTCTTTCGTTTCTCTCTGACTAAGACTAATGCTATGGTTTCCTCTATAGTAGAGAGGTATATGTATAAAGTTTTGCTGTCAATTAGCTTGCTGATTAGTGTAGGTTTCATTAGGAATGCATTAAGTTCTTCAAAGGCTTTTTGACATTCATCATCTCATGTAAACTTGTCATCTTTCCTTAACTTTTTGAAGAAAGGAAGACATATTTGAGTTGAATAGGATATGAACCTTCCCATAAAATTATTCTTTCATTCAACTACTGTGCATCATTTAAGTTTTTTTGGGCAGTTGTAAGTCTAAAATGGCTTGTATTTTTTAGATTTGCTTCTATCCCTATTTGAGACACCGTGAACCCAAGGAATTTTCCTGATTGTATACCAAACATGTATTTATCTAGGTTCAACTTCATCTGATACTTTTTTAGAGTATTAAAAACTCTTGCTAAGTCATCTACATGTTTTTCGATGCTTTAGCTATTCACAGTCATGTCATCAATGTAAACTTCGATATATAAAGCGATGTCCTTTTAGAACATTTTATTGACTAACCTTTGGTAAGTTGCTTTTGCATTTTTTAGGCCAAATGGTATTACATTGTAGCAAAAGTTTCCTTGATGTGTAATGAAGCTTGTTTTTTTCCAATTAGATACAAACATGAGTATTTGGTGGTATCCAGAACTAGCATCTAGGAAAGAATAAATTTTACATCTTGTTACAAAATTCACTAATTAATCAACACATGGAAGGGGATAGCTATCCTTGGGACATACCTTATTAAGGTCTATGAAATCTACACACACACATATGCATCTTCTCATTCTTTTTCTTTACCAGTACCACATTGGGTAGCCAATCAGGGAAAAATACTTTTTTGATGATTCCAATTGCTATGAGTTTTTGTGTTTATTTGGCAACGACTGATTGCTAATTGGCTGTATATCTTCTTAACTTCTACTTCATTTGTCTGACTCTTAAATAACATTTAATTTGTGGCATATGAATTTTGGTTTTATTCTAAGGATGTCCTCTAGAGACCGAGCAAAGATGGATTTGCTGAGAATACATAGTTCCATCACCTTTTCCTTCACAGGTTCGAATATTTGGCTTCCAATTTGTGATGGTTGTCTGGGTGCTATCTCTACCTTTATTACTTCTCCTTTTAGTTTTAGTT
>CANXYI011894337.1:0-11475 GCA_948208565.1 Hura crepitans | reverse complement strand
AATTTCTTTTTAAACTTCAAAAGTTCACAAAAAAAATCTCTGGACCTCCAAAAATACTCATTTTAGTTTTAAAAATCCTCAACTAGTGTCATTAAAGCCCACGTAAAATTTCAAGTGAAAATTCCACTGCTGACTTTTGGGCACTTTTCAATTGCTACAATAAAATGCTAAAAAAAATAACAAACGACCTCAAAAAATTAAAATTCCTTCTCCATCATGTTAATTAGAATTTTTAAGGTTAAGGGTATGGTATTTTGGGGTCCGTCCGGGCACATCCCGTAGCTGTCTCAGCACATCCTCATTTTATCTCCCTATTCACTAGTTCTTGACCTGAAATGTTTTATTGATTATGTTAAGTTTTTAAATTCTTTCATTCTATCCATTTTCTTGCTTGTCAAAGTTTTTTGACCAATACACCCCTTTTTGGCCTTATGAAGGTGCCTCGACCTGCAAAGAACACCATTCATACCGAGGAGGTACTGTTCATGAAACTTAGATGTACGGGCATTAAAAGCAAGATGGTAAAGTTGTAGCTTATGCTTCCAGACAACTGAAACCACATGAGAGAAACTATACCACTCATGATTTTGAGCTAGTAGCCATTGTCTTTGCCTTGATAATAAAGAGGCACTACCTATAGGCTGAAAAATGTTATGTCTATATAGACTATAAAATCCTGAAATACATGTCTACCTAAAAAGAACTAAACTTGAGGCAACAAAGATGGCTAAAAAATTAATCAAAAATTATGATTGCTTGATTGACTACCATTTCGGTAATGTGACATAGTGGCATATGCATTTAGTTGGAAGCTATTGTACACTTTGAGGCAACGAATGTTTGATTGTAGTGCCATGAAAATAGTGTCTTGCTAACTAAAATACGAGTGAAACCTAACTTGATTCGATAATTGAAAGAGGCACAATAAGATGATGATCAACTGCAAGACATTGTGAGTTTAATCAAATAAGGGAAGCCTGCTAAGCATGAAATTAAATTAGATGGCTATCTATACTACCATGATTGATTGTGTGTACCTGATAAATAAGAAATTAGAGACATATATTGTAGGAAGCTCATAGTTTCCCTTATACCTTGTATCCCAAAAGCAGAAAAGATGTATTAAGAATTGAAGCACTATTATTGGTGGTCAGGAATAAAAAAAGACATAGCTGAGTACATGATTAGATACCTTACCTACTAGTAAGTGAAAGCTAAACACTAGCTTTCTTCTAAATTATTTCACCTTATAGCAATACTAGAATGGAAATAAGAAAGGGTCACTATGGACTTCATAATAGGATTTCACATGACAAGAAGTAAATGTGATATGGTATTAGTAATTATTGATACACTGACCAAGACAACACATTACATCCTATTGAGAATAGACTATTCACTAGAGAAGCTTACATAATTATATATCGAGGAAATTGTCAAACTATAAGTAGTACTAGCAACCATTATCTCAGATTGAGACTCTAGGTTTATATCCAAAATTTTTGAAGAAATTACATGATGCCTTGGGTACTCCACTCACCTTTAGTATAACATTTTATCCATAAACAAATGGCTAATTAGAATGGGTAATTTAGATGCTAGAGGACATGCTAAGAAGCTGTGCCATAAAGTTTGTAGGCAAATGGGATCGATACCTATCCTTAATAGAATTTACATGAAAAAATAGTTATCAAGCAAGCTTACGAATGGCACCCTATGAAGCTCTATATGGGAGAAAATGTAGAACAGCATTATATTGGACAAAAGTAAGTAAAAATAAGCTAATAGGACTAAACTTGATTAGGGATGTAGAAGAAAAGGTTAAAGTCATTAGAGATCGGTTAAAAGCAACAACTGACAAACAGACAAAAATCTTATGCAAATTTGAAAAGGAAGTCGATCGAGTATGAAGTTATGGATAAAGTATTCCTAAAGGTATCACCTTCGATGAAAAGCCTTCAGTTTGGCAAGAAGGGCAAGTTAAGCCCTAGATTTATTAGTCCAAATGCAGTGATTAAAAAGTTTAAACTAGTGGCATACAAACTAGTATTGTCTGTGGAATTAAAATAAATCCATAACATGTTTCATGTCTCCATGTTGAGAAAATACATATTAGACCCTTCACATATGCTTTCCATAGAAGAGATAGAGGTATAACTAGATCTATCATATGAAGAAGAATCGGTCCAGATCTTGGTATGAGAAGTCAAAGAGTTATATAACAAAATGTTGTCATTAGTGAGGGTGTTGTGAAAGCACCACAATTTGTAGGAAGTAATATGGGAAAATGAGCAACTAAGGAGAGAGCAATATCCATATCTATTTGAACCAGGTAAATTTTAAGGATGAAATTTCTTTAGAGGGGAAGGAATTATAATGCCCGAAATTCCCGATTTCATGAATAGTACTTTCTGAGGTGTGAATAGTTTTTTTAAGTAATCGGATCACATTGATGAGCCCAAAAGTGAGTATTAGTCATAAAACTATAAGGGAATAAATAATAATGAAAATAAAGTTATTTGTACTAGTCACTGAACCAATAAATTATTTCACACCGATATCTAATAAATAGTGACCTTAGTTTACATTGTGTTAGAAAATGGATAGAATATGCTCAGACTGACTTGAAAATAGTATACCTTAAAGGTTAAAATTTCTAAATAGTTCAATGGCGGTGGAATAGGAATTTTTTGACATCAGCTAATATTTAATCAAAATTTCTTAATTATATGAGTGAATAGTTAACCTAGTTCCCTTTGGAATTTGAGCTTGAGATTTTAAGGATCCTTTAATTAAGAGTTTTGGTAATTTTTGATAGTGAAAGCATGGTTTTTAGAGACCTCTAACATTTATTTCACATTTTTAAAGCTTAAAACATAAGTGTGATTAATCAGGACCATTCGATCACCACGTGGTGCGATCGTGGCAATCCATCAACATAATATAAAAGGTTTTTGGTGTATGCATGTGTATGGTAACCAAATAAGCTCTTCTCTTCCCTAAAAACTCCACAAGGCCAACACCATTTCATGTTCCTCTCTCTTCCCTTTCTTTTCTTTATTTTTTCCTTATTTTATCTTAAAATCCTTCAGTTAATACATGGAAAAAATCATTGTGATGCCTAAAATCAAATTATACCCTTAATTTTTCAAGAAATAGTGGTTTTGAGATAAAATCAAAGATGGAAAGGTTTTGGGTTTTGAACACCTAAATCGCACTACACCTTGAATTGAACCCCATGTATTTTTTCAGGAAACTAGAGATACTCTAGCTCATGGTTACAATTTTATTTTTGAATTTAGAGTTATATATATTTTTTTATGAATTTTTCTAATTACTAACATATTATAGAATTTAGAGAACATGGAGGGGAATGAGAACTGGGGCAAGGAGAAGCTATAAAATCAATCTTGAGACATCATATAACATATCTGCAAGTGTATTCAATAAAATATATGCCTTGAACTATGAATTGTGAAAATTTCATATTAGTGTGCTTTTGGGGTTTGTATCTATTCTGGGGACTGAATAACCTTAAATTTGTTCCTAGGGTATTTTAAGATTTAACACATGTTAATAAACATAAATGAATGGAAAACAAAGGAAAAATAAGCTAAATACGAAAGATTGAAATTAGTGTATATTGTATGGAAATGTAGGGACATAAATGGAATTAGTGAAATTATTGTGTAATAAGAGGAAAATGGGATGTAATGAGCTAGAATAAGTAGAAATGGCATGTAATGGAAATGTGCATTGATAATTACATGAAATGATATGAATATGGTCCATGGGACATGTGTGTGTATGTGTATGATAACATATGTAGTGCATAACATGTGTAACATACACAGTAGTGATAATAATTGATAATATAAGAATATTAATGATTGATGGATGCATGGTAAATCATAGATGTCAATGTATGTAATGAAATGGTAACATAAGTATCATGATGTAGAATGACAATTGGAAATGGCAATGTATATAAGGAAACTCATAACATGAGATACGTAACATAATGTTTACATAATACTATTAAGTAAACATATAATTCAATTCTAGCTTAAGATTATGGTTATGAATCATGTGAATAATGAATAGTTAAAAAAAATAGAATGGCCTATACATGTTAGATAGCTTGCTGGATAGGTTGACTAGTCAACTAAGGGATATAGTAGCTGCTAGGACACTTTAGTGTCATTGATGTTAATGATATTGAGACTTGATTATACTTGATTACTTTCATACATGTAATGCCCAAAAAATCCTTTTATTATGAATAGTACTTTGGGGGACGTGAGTAGCATTTTTCAAGGCCAGGGGCACTAATTCTACTGAGTGAAAGTATTAATCATAACAAAATTTAGATGAAATTTGAAGTCAAAATGAAGTTGTTTAGGTGGTTTAATATAAAAGTTAAGTTTTACGGCAGTGTCATGTGAATAGTGACCTAGTTTTAACTTAACTATAAAATATTCAAAAGTTGCTCAAAAAATTTTAGGATTGATATAACCTGATACTCAAATATTCTAAATAGCCCATTGGTACTAGAATCAGAATTTTTGGATATCGGTAAGTATTTTTACTAAAATCTTGTAAAGTAAAATAATGCCATTTTATTTGATTTTCTCATTTTTTGAACTCCAATTTTTAGAGGGTTATAGAACATGATTTATATGATTTAAGAGTTATTTAATTGAGATTAATTGAGTAACAAAGGGATTTAAAGAGTGATCAAAAGGCAAATTAAATGAATTTTTCACATAAGTCAAATTTGGTCATTTTGGACAAAATGAGAATAGTGTTTTCTTTAACCTCTCTCCTCCTTCCATCTCTTATTGGCTGACGGCATGCCCCACAGAAACTCCTTGAGTTTCTTTTTTCCCTTTCTTATATAACCTCAATTTCATATAATTAAACACAAGATTAGAGCCTCCATGACCTTTAAATGCCAATAGAAGCAAAAAAATCGAGAAATAATGGAGGAATTACTCAAATGTACATCTTAATGAATAGTAACTTTTTTTTTTGTTTAGGGAAGTTTCTTTAGCTCTAATATTTTTCCTATGTTCCTTAGGTACCCAAGAGGTTATATATAGCATCATTTTTAATTTTTGAAGTTTGTATGATTTTATACACATTTTTATGAAAAGAATTTGTAATTGATACTTGAGCCGAGTAGCAATGAAAGGATAAGAGGAAAGAGAAGGTATGAGTAGACTCAGTGTCATCATTCAAACTCATTTCAAGTGTAATTATAAAAATTTAATATATGTTTATCCATAAATATGTGTGTATGTTGAATATGGTAATGTTACATTTTTAGCATAAATGATGCATTTATGTGTTTTAATAATGCTAGTTGCATTAATTATGATTGAATAAATGCTTAAAGGTTGATGAAATTAAGGATGTTAGTGTGTGGTAGTGAAGGCCGAAATGCCCTAAGATAGGCATGTATGTTGTGTGTTGCTATATGCATACATGATGGTTATTCTCATAATGTGTGGTGATGCTTGTTGGAATGCATGTGTTATGTAATGAAAATGATGGATGGATGAATGGATATGTATGTGGCATGATGGTAGATAGCTGAATTGTTATAGGGCTTAAGATACATGTTATATGATAATACATAATGTGTATTGGTATGAGTGTACATAAATCATTATATTAAACATAATGCAATGTGTTGGTGCATTGAGATTTATAAATAAATAATTGTGTGTGTAGGTGTAATATGGCCGAATGGCCTATAAGTTTAATGTATGTGTGTATGTTGATATATGCATGTACAAGAAAAGGGAATTAATGAAAATTTGATGATAGTGATGAGCATGTGATGTAACTCAATAAAACATGCTCACATGTGTATTTGTGGGTTCGACTTATGAATGGCTAAATGGGTGCTATACATAAAAATGATATTGTATTTATGCTTACTTTCAATATGTATGTGGTATATGTGAGGTCTTATTGCAGAAATATGCATAAAGCATAATGAAATGGTTTTGATGAAAAACATTCCTATTATGGCTATGTTAATTATGAGAAGAATACATGGACATGAATTATGTTGATGTCATAAGTGATTTATGATCGCATTATATAGAATACATATATAAGGGACTATGAAGTATATTGTGATACTAATAAATATAGATATGATAAACATAATAGGAGAATAAAAAATATTATTTCCTCAATTGACCATTTGTTGGCCTAACAGACTTTGTAAAAATTAATTAGGCTATTTAAAGTGGTTAAAACAAGAAAATTAAAATAATGTGATTAGCCCATACTAGTTAACAACTAAATTACATAGGTTAATCAGCTAGCTGGAGGTTTAGCAACTACTTGGACATATCAGTCTCTTTTAATGACCTTTAGGTCTAAATAATGACCTTTGGGTTCAAAAATGACTTTTGAGTTTAAATTGTGGGCCTTTGTGGTTCTAATAGTCATTTTGGTCTAGTGTCCCCAATATCCATTATAGTTATAGGGTTTCTTATGTATAGGCAGTAAAACATATGAATGATGTAATTCATTAAATATTATGATATTTATTTTTACTTATGCTTATGAATGTTGTTTACGATAAATGCTTATGTATGAGGTTGAGACTTAGATAAGTTGCTTGTTTATTTAAATGATATTTTGAGCATGTATATATATAGATACATATAATTGAATTGCCATTCCATACATATACACGTGAATGCATGAGAACTTAAATTTCCTTAATTACAACACTAAGCAAATTTGCTTAGTGCATCATTTTATTTGTGATGTGTAGGTTGAAGAACCAGATTAGAGTCAAGGCTTCATAACTATTGGAGATCGAGAGCAAGCTACTTTTTAGTTTTTTGCTCATTTGTACATGTTGATTATGTGATGTAAATAGTTTAATGGTACTTGTATGTAACATGAGAGGGATTACACTTAATCTAGGATATTATTATTTTTAGTAACTATTAAAGCAAGTTTAAAACTGTATTTTTATGTTTGTATGTAATATTTTTTTCTATTGTGTTGTTGAGCTATTAAGCTATTTTGTTGGATGGTCAGGAGGATAAATTTGAGTTGAGATTGAGATGAATGATTTTTCAAAGTGTTGTTTTCTTTTGTATGTTAATATTTACTTTGGGATAGTGTCTCGCTACAGCCATTATGTTGTTAGATTTTCGACACAAGGATTTTTCAAATGGATGTAACATGTTAAATGATTTTTTATTATTTACGAATCAAATTTTAAGACTTTAATTTCAAGTTAAACATGTATTTAAAAATGTTTTAATTTATTTGTATTTTTAAATGTCAAAAAAAAGTCAAGTTCGATAACATGTTTATGTGCATGCTCCTTATTTGGGTCTAGCAATAAGATGGGATAAGGGATGTCAAAATATAGGTGTAGCTGTTGGGAGGACTGATAGAACCATTACACATATTCTTATGCAGGTATAGTTATAGGGAGGTTTAATAGCACAACTACACACCTATATGTCATTATGTTGATATTATTTGATCACTTTGCTATTTTATACCGATATAGCCACTAAGAGGTCCAATAGAACCACTATACATAAACTTAAGTTAATGCAGCTGCTAGGATGTTCAATAAGACCACTGTACATTACTTACTAGTGCAGCAGCATAGAGGTCTTAAATGTGAGCCACTGCATAATGTGATCTTAATATTTAGTACTTAAATATCTGTCTACTAGATATAGACTAATAGTTAGGTAAAAGATAATAAGTAAAATGATAATGGAATATGCAATTCACTTACGTAGTAAATACATACATGTATATAACTGGATAAATTGAGTAATAATCATGACATAATCAGATAAGGCGAATCTAATATTAACCATAAGTGAATGAGTTAAGTATCATAAATAATGTACATAAAACTTATGAATGGTAAGAAACTATAGAACCATAATGTTAATAACACATAATGAATTATGGTAATAAGTGGTATAAAATGCGTATTAAAGAATAATGGTTACCTAAGGATGTAATATGGTCCTTTAAATTGCACAATGAATAAAATGAATCACATAATTATCACATGACTTGATGTCATGAAATTGTATGCTTGGCATGATTGCATGTACATGTGTATACATATTTTATTGAATGCACCACTAAGCTTTATGCTTAGCAAATTATGTTTTCTTATACATAGGTTATAGATAGATCTAGTTTTGAGTGCAGCCTCAAAGTAGTAGTGCAGTGCAGATAGCCTTCACTTGGTGTAATCTTGTATTTCTTTTGTGTGATATAAATGTAGTTAGTGGCACTATATATGTATAAGTAGGGTGTGGGTCCAATATAGTAATATGTATGTATGGGTTATTAGTACAATGTTCATGTAAACTAAATAGATATATATGAGTAGCAGTGTATGGTTAATGAATTATGCGTGATTGAGATATTGTGATATTAAGAATGTGATGTATGTTGTGATTGTCATATGACTAACGTCATTTTGTGTGCTATTGATTGATGATGCTAAAGGATCAGGAGGACCAAGATGACTGAGTTGAGTTTGGAAAAGTATATAAAAGTGTTATTTTCATAGGTTTATTTTAGCGCATGTTACTAGACAACCGTTATATTATTGGATTTTCACTAAAATGGAACAGTAGGGTCCTAAGCATTTGCATCCATAACATTGATTCAAAGCTACACATGGGCCCTAGATGCTCATGATGTAAGCAGGTACAATAGGGTTATAAAAAGATAATGGTAATATTGGTTAACATGCCATCTCTTATTCAGACTAGAAATGGTTTGGGTAAGAGGTGTCACAATATGCCATCTCCTATTCATGTCTAGCTACTGAGTTAGGTGAGAGCTGTCACATAGATAGTCCCCAAAGCATGTTTTTGATGTGTTATGCTTCATGTGAAATACATGTAAATTTGTTGAATAATTAGTTGTGGATAAAAGATTTATAATGAAGTATGGGTTTAATTGCATGGCGAAATGTTCTACAGTGCTAAGAGCAAGTATCTCTCATTATAATACATTAAATGCATAAGTTATGCTAAAAATGTGGCCATGGAAAGGCCTATGATGTGGCCATTATGTACAAGTGTTGTGATATGGTAATGATGAACAATTTCTTTATAGATTAATTGGCAAATGAACACACAAAGCTAAATAGTACATAATTGAAAAAAAAATTGACCTAAAGATGGTACCTTTTTCCTTAAGGTCATGTGTTAAACATATAAAGAATAAAAATTACTTTAAATTCTTTAAGAAGTTGAAACATGAATACATATGGTGATTGGCCCATATAATTAGGCAACCTAGTTTGGATAGGTTGACTGATCAACTAGGGGATAGATTAGTAGCTGCTATGGCACTATGTTGCTATAGACCTATGAGTTTAAGATTTAGGCACTATAATGCTACGGACCTATGAGTTTAGGATTTAAGCATTATGGTACTATGGACCTATGGGCTTAGGTTTTTGGCATTACGGTGCTATAGACCTATGGGTACAGGATTTCGACACTATGGTTCTATGAACATAGAGGTTTAGTTGGGAGATCTAAGTGGTATCTTCGTCCCAATATCCAATTTTGAGTAGTTTTCTTTAAATATGGGCAAAGCAAAGTAAAATAACAAGATAATAAAGCTTAATAAGAATAAATTAATTTTTTATGAATTCAGGAATTAATTGAGGATATAATGAGGTTTATTATATTTGACTATTAACTCATATATGTGTATATATAATATTGTTATACTGTAAATACTATTGGTTAGGTCATTCTAATATAATGCATGATGTTATTGGATTTGAGATAGTGAATGAATTATTAGCTAATTATGTGTACTATGATGATAATTATAATTAGAATGTTGGCCTTATGTGCATGTACCCATTTTCTTTATGTTATTAATGATTATGCTTATGTTGCAAAGGATAAATATGTATGAATGCATGAATGCAAAAAGGGTACAGGTGTATGATTAGTATTAATCTTTTATACATATATGAACATGTAAATTTGGTGAATTAAATGGCATTTAATAATGATAAAATATTATTTTAATTTATATACTTAACATGAATCAATGAATGTTATGCCTTTTATATTAGTTATTATATATACGAATACAACTATTGTTTAGCAATAGTATGGGAGAAAAAAAGATAAGAAACTATAAAAGTGGGACACATGTTTATAAACTTTATTATTTACATTAACCATATAAGTATGTCTGTATTATATGATTATGTTTATATAAGCATGATAATAGAGGTGAGGTTAAAGTATAATAGATAATTGAATATTATGCCAATAAACAAGAGTTAATAAACTAATAATGTAATGACTTCCATTTTAATGACAATTAACTAGAATGTGTGATAAAGAATGAAATATTATAAATAATAAAATATTTAATAATTGGATATCTAATGGGAAATGATTGATGTTATGTATAAATAGGAAGAATAATTAAGTTGTTAGATATTGTAAAAGGATATAGGTATAAATATATACCTATAATGATTATATGGTATAGCTTATTGTGAAACACTTTAAATGTGCGAGCTGTATGAGTGTTTGATGTTATGAATGCTAAAAAATATTAAAATATGTACAAGTACAATATTATTGGATACATCACTAATCTACAAAGCTTAGTGCATCATTTGTTTGCGATGTGCAAGTTTTTGGCTTAGCTCGGACAAGGGATTCTTCAAGCTACAAAGAACATGGTTTTCAAGAAGAGAAGTTGTTATTATGAATTTTATGTATTATGTGTTTTAACAAAAAAGGAATGATTTGTAATAGCACTTTTTTGAAAAACATTATACATTATAGACTTGTAATAAAGTGTTCTATGGTGATGGAAAGTGGTTGTTCTTATGGGGATTAAGAATAATCAATATATTATGTGTGATCAGTATATGTTATAGATATGTTGGAATGTATATGATTAAGGAATATTAAAATATACATATATATGTGTGTGTGTGTGTGTGCGTATGTGTGCATGTGAGTGTGTGTGTTTATGTGTGCATGATGTTTAAGATGAGTTGACTATATGTCGAAAAGATTAAGAGGATTACAGAGTTAGGTTGAGATGTACATGTTTATAGAAGTGTATTCTATTAAAGGTTACTATTTGAGTTAGTGTCCCTAAACAACTGTTATGCTACTAGATTTTCAACACAATGATCCCAAATAGTATAACTATAATGAGGTTTTTGTTAGGACCAATTTTTATAAGATAAATGATAAATTTGTTTTTTATTTAAAAGATGTAAATTATATTGGATATAAGTAAGATAATATTTAATGTAAAGTAAGTTAGATGTCAATTGTGTGCTGCCTCTCAATTAAGTTTGATGAACGGACTGAGTAAGGGGTGTTACAATACAACTTGACTTGAGCTATAATGAAGAGCAAATTGGTATTTTAGCTTTTTATAGGAAAAGAA
>CANXYI011894251.1:0-10798 GCA_948208565.1 Hura crepitans | reverse complement strand
CTACTAAAGTTTGTAAGTTTAAGCAGATTGGTTATAGATAAACTGGTGTTTTTATTATCTTGGGTTGGCTTGTTTTTCTATATTTGTGGACCTGAGGCCTTAAGTGTTTGATTTTGAGATAGATAAGATGTGTTGATGTTTGATTAGGGGAATAGTGGGTATAGATGGAGGTTATGAGTTATTATATATAGAAGTGTTTTTTATAGGTGTTGGAAAATTTTTTGTATGTCCCCTGGGTAGCTGTCATGGTACCGAATTTTTTTGAGACCTGTAAAGGGTCTATGAAGACTTTGTTGTTGTCTATCAAATAATTTATACGTGTATACAAGGATTAGACTAGACATCTAGGCCATATATGATGAAATTTTGAAACAACCCTTAAGTGTTAAGGAGTTTTCTCCTAGAGCAATCCTAGGATGGGTGACTTGTCGAGAAGTGCCTCACCTATCAAGTTTTTAAGGGAATCCGGCAGGGGGTATCACACCATGTGCATGTATTTGTTATCCTATGTGGTGTGAATATAATGTGCACAAATTTTGCTAAATCAAAATAGTCAATATATTCCTTTCTTTTTAACAACTAGACTGATGTAACCAATATATCACCATAACACCCCTACTTGATTCCTAAAGAAATCTCATAGGCAGTGCCACTTCCACTTGGTTACCCATCCTGAAATTTCTCCTAGTCTTCATTCATTTAACACTTATGATTTTATTTGTTTATCAGATAAATGTTACCTAAAACTCTATTATAATCCTTAGACATCATTATACAAGTCATATCAAACATCAAAATCCATTTTTTGCTTAGTAATTAATTTATCCAAAAATTTTGGCAGTATGATGGCTAGCTGGGTAACATTTTCAAAAAAATATATATGTGAAAAACACTTCAAATAGAATTTCACTATTTATGTCACCCTTTAGGCCCTTCTGGTCCTTCAATTTCACCACATCTCATTATCATAAATATAAAAAACAACACATAAGGCCTCAGGCCCACCATTACAAAAAAATACATATAATAAACTATTCAGATAAAAGCTCTTTTATACAATCATTTGCTTTAAGCTTAACATTTACAAACAACTTCAGCTATTATGTTATCTATGCCAAAGCCTATATTATATACATAAGTGCCCTCTATACACCATCAAAAAGACAAAAATATACCCTTGAGTTGCTGACATTGTAACAATGCAAAATCTACAAAGGCAGTACAGCTGCACTTCTATTACTTATGCACTGAAACACTAATACGCTGAGTATGAAACTCATTAGTGAATTTGATATAACAAAACATGTCATGTAAACATACATGCATATAACACTTGTCATGAGTGCATACTGTATCATATGAAGTCCATATCATAAAATAATATTATTTTATTATCCTACCTCATTATTTAATTTATCAATCTTGTGCCATTATTTTATCTATTCATAAGTCCTATTATCATAAACTGTCTTAGTTCATTTTATTTCTTTTTATTATTTAGGCCTGGCTAGATAGATGACTCTTTATGACACTAGATTAAAAGGAAATCCAAAGCTGTGCAATGCCCTATATTTTGGAGCTCGGTAGCTATACTTACCTAGTCTGATAGCAAGGATCAGTTCATAGAAACCTCCCAATGCTAGAGAGTAAGGATAATAGGGTTCAATCTATAGACCTCCCAATATCCCCAAAATCAAAAATAGGCAATTCTAATAGATAGCAGGGATTAGCTCCGTGGGACCTCCTAATATCAATAGTCAAGCAAGTGGGTAGCAAGGATCAGTCTTATAGACCTCCTAATATAAGTGTGCAGGGACCAAATATTAGGGCCTTGGTGGCTGCATCTGCCTATATAAACACACTAATAAGGCCCATGAGGACTAATACCTCTAGCAGCTGCTAATCCCTAGTTGATCGATCAAACCATCCAATGGGTATCTAACTTTAGGGCCAACTATCTATTAATAAATTTTATTCAATTATAGATCATTTATTTAATTTATTTTAAGGTGATTAATACACAGTTATAAGTCATTTTAGTCTACTTATTTTTCATTAGACAATTATAGGTTATTTTTTTCCACTAGACAATTATAAGTCCATTTTCACTATTCATTTGTCACTTTCTCATGCCATTACAAGTCCCCTTTCAATGCCATACTAGGCGAAAATATGATCTCATACAATTCATCCCAATATGTCAGCAATATTAATCTCAAAGTGTCATCAAACCAATTAGACTAAGTGCTCAAATTACGTACCACTTTTCAAGCCATTTTAGGTCAATTTATGTACTTTTCTTTCATTCCATTTTCATACCATTTCTATGACAACTTAATAACACATTTACACTACCTTTATTTAGCATACATTATACCATATTTATTCACATGTTTACACAAATTTCATGCCATATACATGTCACACACTACATGTACCACCACACACATATATGTATACATACCTTACCATACATACCATGCCATGGTTCATCAAGTATACCCTTGGCCATATCCTAGTCATGCACACACATGTATTTTTCTCATCATTTCTACATACACACACCTATATTCATGCCACACAAGACATTTCTCATCATGTCCCCTATGATTACATGCCATATCATCATTCACATGCCATAACACTATAACTTTACCTCTCGACCACTTAAGGATCATGCATATACAAACACTTTTATTACAAATTTCACATACAAACCATCCTTTTTACATACAAGGAACATCATACCATGCTTATACCAATATTTCATCCATATACCTGATCAATTCAATATTTCCATACATAATTTCATGACAATTCACATCCATAGAATAATTTCATGATAATTCACATCGACAGAATTATGTCAAATTAACATACCTAAATTAATCTGGAATCCTTTCTCACACTTTGGATGGCTTAATTCCCTTATTCATTATATTTTACCTTACACCCATATAACACCATTCCTAACTTAGAAAATTCAATAAAAATCATATAAGGCTTAAATTAAGAAACTAAAATAAAAGGCAATTCTGAGAATTAGGAGAACTACCTAAAACTAAAATAAAAAGCAAGGAAAGGTCACTTACACCCCACTTGAATTTTCAGGCCACTATATGTATAACTTAATCTTGAATGAATTTTTCTAACTTTTATGGATAGCTTTGAAGTCTAAAAGTCTAATGGAAAATTTTCTACATATTTTTCATGATTTTTGATAGGGATTTGATTGGAAATTAAGGAAGAAAAGGATAAAAAATGGTGGATTTTTGCTGCTAGTGGCATTGACAGCCAATGGATGGAGAAGGGTGGAGATGGTAAGGTGGGATATGATTTGGCAAGTGTGTAACACCTGAAAACTTAGATTAGGTGAATAGTATTTTCTAGGCTCGAGGGATGTTCCCAACTGTGCGAGCCATCTTTCTTAGTCCGATAACTAGCATATTGGTCATAAAACTTTAACGGGCCTAAAAGTGGTCAAAATGAATCAAATAAAAATTTTAGTAGAACCAATAAATCATTTCGGGTCTATAACTACTGTTTTATGGAGATAAAGTGAGGTCAGACTGGGATAGCTCCGGGAAGTGCTCGGACGGACCCGAAAATATCATACCTTAAACATTAAAAATTCCACTGAGTATGATGGAGAAGGAATTATAATTTTTTGAGGCCAACATATATTTTTTCGAAATATTTTATTTTGGTAGGTGAATAGTGTTAGAAAATCAACTGTTGACTTTTGACCTAAAATTTTACATGGGCCTTCGAGACACAAAGCAAGGTTTTTAAAAACTTGAGTGAATATTTTTAGAGGTCTAGGGAATATTTTATGACTTTTTTAATGTTAAAAATGGCATAGGGTGAATACTAATCCTATCTCCCGAAGGAGTTTCAAGCTAAAAATTTTGCAGGGCCCTAAGTGAATATAATTGAGAATTTTTAGGACTAAAATGGGAATTTCAGAGATGTATAGGAATTATTTTGGAATTTCAAAGTTAAAATCATATATTGGATTAATTTGGGCCATCCAATCGCCGTGTGGTGCAATCGTGGCCATCCACTTTGCATGCACACCTAAGGGGATATCTATAAGGAAGGATGGAAGCATAAAAGTGGTCATCTTCTCTCACTTCTAGCCAAAACCGATGCCATTTTTAGGCAAGGAAGCCACTATTTTTCTTGCTTTCTTCTCTCTCCTTCCATCATAAAAACACACAAAAATGATATGTTCTTGAGCCTCTATGGTCCCTTGAAGCCATTTCAAGTGCACAAAAGGAAGAAAGGAGGTCCAAAAAGTGAAAAATGAACACTTAATAAATAGTGTCCTTTTAGTGAGTAAGTTGGTTTTTCTTTGAGTTCTTATTTTTCTTCCATAATATTTTTAATATAGAGCTTTGTGTAATTTTGTAGGAATTTTCAAAGTTTGAAACCTTGTATCGAAGTTTAAGGAATAGTGCTTTAAGGTGGTGGAAAAGGAAATCAAGGGTTATGGTGTAGCTTCAAAATGACTGGGAGTTCACTGTAAGTGAATTTACCTAAAACACATTATGTATGTTTAGATAACATGGCATTAAAGGTGTGGGTATGTGTATGGAAGTTAGGGTTTCATGTGTGTGCATGAATGTGAGTATGTGAAATGAATATAAGAAGGTGTATATTGATGATTTAGGATGTTAGAAATGTGAATTGGAAGTTAAATGGATGTGTAGGCATGTGTTGCATGCATGGCTATGTGTATGTCATGTATGCCATGGTATGAGTAGGCAAGTATGGTTGGTTGGCAAGTGGGAGTAGGATGGTATAATGATGCATGACATGTGAAGATCATGGAATGATATGGCTATGTGGAAAATTGATGAGATGTAGGGTATGAATAATGCATGTGGTGGAAAGGTATGAAAATATGGAATGTGAAATGGAGACATAGAGAAATATCACATAAAAGTTTAAATTTGAATTGAGAAATATTATTTTGAATTTTTAGGATGGAAACAATGATTTTATATGGTAAGTTAGGGGGTAAGATTTTAGGGTTTGCAATAACAAATTAAAATGGTGAAATAAATGTAATGTTGAAGGAAATAACATAAATTAGAAGGCAAAGGATTAAGGTGGAGAGGGAAATGGAATAGGTAAATAAATTGGTATGGAAAATGTACCAAATGAATAGTGATGATTAAGAAAAATAGACCCGTAACTGTCTAAAAATTTACGATGACCTGTAGCTATTCGGAAAATACAACTGGATGAAATAAATTAAAATCTATGTCTTTTTAACATGAACATAACTAAAATAAATATATGGTAGAAGAAAAGAATTAATTTGGCTAAAGCAGAACCTGAATGGAATACAGAGCCGTTAAATGACTAAAAGGCTGAAGGAATAAATTAAGGTGAAATAAGGAGAAATTATTGATGCACAATAAACCATGAATAAAATTTCGAAAACTAAACATGGAAATATTAATGATTTCATAATATGGGACAAGGGTATAATTAATAAAGATAAGGATTTAAAATGGGATAAATCTCGTAAGGAAGGCTATAACAAAAATAGTGCAAATTCTTAAACTAGGTAGAAAATAAATATCATTAAAGAATGGTAACAATAAACTAAAATTATGAAATATGAGAATCATGTTACAACACAGTTATGCAAGAACTATGTAAAATATTATCGATGGAATAATCTATTAAGGCTTATAGAAATGAAGCAACATTTCCTAAGAAATAATTTATAAGACAATTATATAACATGGATGGTTAAAGTACAGTGGAAATTGACTATAGGCATTCTTGAGAAAAATAAAAAGATATTCAATGGAAATTTATTGGTAATAGAATCCAAAATGATCTTAAGGGATGATATATAGTTATGGACGAGCTGAATAATGAAGTCAATGGCTATAGAAGGTAATTGTAAGGGAAATTCCAAAAATTTCTACGTGCTCATACACTAGATAGGATAACCTATCAACTAGGGATTAGCAGCTGCTAGAGGCTGAGTCTATATGGATCTAGCCTGTATATGGCAAGTGCAGCTGCCTAGGCTCTATGATGAGCTATTGCACTATAGGTTACTATTGTTTATACTGGGAGTGGTCTATAGATTGATCCCTATGTATCTACTATAGGATGATCATATTGATCTACTAGACTAGTTCATAAAGTGGTCTATGGACGTGTCCTTAGAGTATCGGAGGATAGTCGTGTACAGATGCCGGGGTCCATAATGTAGGCCATAACATCATCTTGCTTCTTATTCGGTTCTCAGACTATAGGGGTTAGTGCAGCATCTGAGGTCTAAAATGGAGGCCATTGCACATTATGATCCCATTATCTAGTGGTTGGGAGTTCTTCTCGAACCCATGGGGATAAATGGTAATAATAAATAGGATTTGAAAAAATTCAATGACATAAATGTGAAATTTAATGTACAAACTACCTTAATTAGAATAAGTATATGAGTAAATATACTAAGAGTGAAAGGATAGTTTTAAAGGTAGAGATTAAATGACCTTATACAAATTTAATGAGATCATCTAAAGAAATAAAAGATGGAGGAAATGGCAAATGAACAAGAAACGACCTTAAAAGGATTAAGTTATAGGAGAAATTAGTCAATATACTGAAAGATAGCAAGAAATGTACTTATAGCAAATGAACCAAATGGAATAATGGAAATACACTAAGAAAGGATATACATAAGTGGTGGAACAATACTAGTATGATAATTAGATAAGGTAAGAATCCATAACTTGGCAGAATGATAATATGACTACCATGATAGATAATCATAGATAAGAGCTTAAGGAAAGGGAAGGAAAATTTTAGCAAGTATACATAACAAGTCTTGTGTGTTTTCATACAGTATAGCACATAATATGTTAGGTTAAATTCACCACTGAGTGTATACTTAGTGTATCAGGTTTTCGATGTGCAAGTGATAGATGTATAGAGGATATGAAGTGGACAATCAGCAGTGTAGACGATGACTATCTAGGTATGATATTACATGATTAGATTACATGGTCCAAGTGAGCAGAGGCACTCGTGTATGTCATTGTGGTTGATTGGATGTTAGAATGCTTGGTATTACCGGGGTAGCAACCTACCATAGGGAGAACGAAATTGGTAGAAAAAAATAAAGGCTATTGATAATTGACTATAAAATCAGGTGTGTGAGTGTCATATGCCTGATAGAATGACCTTGGACCATAGGAGCTGTTATAAGACCAATAGGGACTGATAGGATAAATCTAAGTAAGATTTAAATGAAAGGCCCTTAGGAAATCCAAGGATGGGTGACCTCATGGGACGTAGCACGTCTTGCCTATTTTCAGTGGAAATAGGCAGGAGGTGTTACATTTAGTGGTATCAGTATGAGTTTAGGCAGTTATAGACTATAATGCATAAGTGCCTTAGGAGTTTTGGATTATGGACAGTCGTTAAACTATTGATAAATAGGGATTTTTGAGAAACAATTGAGGAAATGACTATGTGAACTTCGTGAGATAGATAACAGCAGATAAAAATGATAGTAGTATGACTTCATGTGATTCTTTTCCTTCTTAATGTGAATTACTAATGTTGCTAATAAAGCTTAGAAATGGCATTAATGTTGTAGCAGTGGAATATATAGCTCTATGGATAGTGAGGAGAGATGGCATAGTTATAAAAGTAAACCAAATATAAGAGTATTTGAAAAAGAAAATATGGCACACTGTATATTGCAAAGTGAGGGTAAGCCCATTATGAGGTGATTATCAGGTAAACAAGATTCCCGCTAGGGAAGGAAAAGGTGAAAACTAGCTAAGCAATAGGAACAAAGAAGTGATAATAAATAATAAAGAGTTAGTATATTTTTCAGAGTCAGAATATCTATAGAGAGACAGATGGCGATATAAGGAAGTTAATGTAAAGAATAAAAGAACTTGGAAGAACCTTAGGGAATGGAAATAATATAATAGATTTTAAAGTTAGCCAGGAAAAAGGGGAGGATTACCCTATTAAATCTAGTGGAATTAAATGTCTCTAGAACTATGGAGAAAGAAAATGAGATGGCATATGAATAAGGCGATTTAAATGCCTATAGGTTAGAAGTGTGCTAAGGAAGTCATTGTTAAGTTGTGAGAGGTATAAGAATTGTGAGACTTAAGTTTAGAATACCTAGATAAAAGAGTAATGAGAAATGTGCAGATTAGGCAAGAACGTAGAGTTGAGGAAACTAAAAGTGTGACAGAAGTGAAACTATAACAGTTAGTAGAGAGATGGTAGGACATTATAGTATGAGAATTAAGGTAAACTAAGGGTAGAGGTTGACTGTCAAGGTCCCTGAGAGTGAGGGCTATTGCTCTTCATTGATGCATTAACTATCGAGCCCGAGCATTGCATTATAGAGTTTAGGGTGCATCTTATCATTTGCATAATTGCATTATACATAACATGTTTTTTAGATGATGAAAACTCTATGCATTGTGTTTTGGACATTGAGCATGGCATGATGGTAGCCTTGATCTTAAAGGGACTTGACAGAGTGAATGTAACGAGACAAGTACAATGTGATTATAGTAAACAGAGAGTGATGAGGAAATGTGGAGTAGAAGAAAGAGAATGTCTAGTACTGATACTACTAGGCAACCTAGAAAAGAGTTTAGATATTAAGGTATGAATTCTATAAGGATATTGAAAATAAACCTATAAAAGATGTGATGACGATTCATAATAACATATAGATAGTTAAATTACCCCTTTGGGATTTAAAAGGGGAAGCAAATTCAGTGGCTAGGATACCAAGCACCTTGATAAAATGGAAAAAGAGAAACAACTAAGTATTGAAAGGAATCTTGAGAATTAAGTGCCTTGGGATACGAGAAGAAATGAAAGTGTGATTAAAGGAATGAGTTAAAACAAAAAAAAATGAGGCAAGGAGTAGGTAACCTATATGTGAGATGAACAAGGAAGTTAACAGAGATGGAATTTAGATAAAATGATCTAAAGGCCATGTTAATAAATAAGAAAAAGAAGAGTATGACTTAGCATTTAAAGGTGTTAGATGGAAGCCCAATGAAGGAAAGATATTGTAAGGAAGCTAAATAGAGGTATTATTGGGAGATGTCAATGTAAAATATCATAGAGTTGTATGTGATAATGATGAAATACAGTGAACAGTGTGACAGAAATAAAAGGGAGGGAGATATGGTGAATAAGTAAGAATGTCTTAATAGTACTTGATGTTATCAGTAAGACTAGAGTGTAGAAATGAAAGAAGCAGTGGAAGTAACTAGCCTAATGAAATACTCAATAAGAAATGAATAATGGAATATTGTAATAAAATGATAAGGTAACTAAACATATGACTGTTGAAAATTTCCAAGATGAAATTTCTTAAGAGGGGAAGATTGTAACGGTTGAAAACTCAGATCAGGTGAATAGTATTTTCTAGGCTCGAGGGATGTTCTATGAGGTGCGGGCCATCATTCTGAGCTCGATGACTAGCATATTGGCCATAAAACTTTTGATGGCCCTAAAGGTGGTCAAAATGAATGAAATAAAAATTTTAGCAAAACCAATAAATCTTTTCGGGTCGAGAACTACTGTTTACAAAGATAAAGTGAGGTCGGACCGGGACAACTTTAGGAAGTGCCTGTACGGACACAAAAATATCATACCCTGAACCATAAAAATTCCACTGAGTATGATGTAGAAGGAATTATAATTTTTTGAGGTCAATAGATATTTTTTCGAAATCTTTTATTCTAGCAGGTGAATAATGTCAAAAAGTTAACTATTGACTTTTGACCTGAAATTTTACATGGGTCTTTGGGACACTAAATGAGGATTTTTAAAACTAGAATGAATATTTTTAGAGGTCTAAGGAATATTTTATGAATTTTTAAAGGTTAAAAATGGCATGGGGTGAATAGTAACCATAGCTCTCGAGGGAGTTTCAGGCTAAATTTTTGCAGGGCCCTTAGTGAATATAATTAAGAATTTTTTGGACTAGAATGGGAACTTTTGGAGATGTATAGTAATTATTTTGGAATTTCAAAATTAAAATCATAAATTGGATTAATTTGGGCCATCCGATCGCCACGTGGCGTGATCGTGGCTATCCACTTTGCATGCACAACTAAGGGGATATATGTATGGAAGGATGGAAGCATAAAAGTTGTCATCTTCTCCCACTTCTGGCTAAAGCTGATGCCATTTTTTGGCAAGGAAACCATCATTTTTCTTGCTCTCTTCTCTCTCCTCCCACCATAAAAATAAACAAAAATGATATGTTCTTGAGCCTCCATGGTCCCCTGATGCCATTCCAAGTGCACAGAAGAAAGAAAAGAGGTCCAAAAAGTGAAAAATTAACACTTGAAGAATAGTGTCCTTTTGGTGAGTAAGTTAGTTTTTCTTTGAGTTCTTATTTTTCTTCCATAATATTAGGTATGGTGATGTTAAAGGAAGAAACATATTTTAATTTCGAGCTTTGTGTAATTTTGTAGGAATTTTCAAAGCTTGGAACCTTGTATGGAAGTTTAAGGAATGGTGCTTCAAGGTGGAGGAAAAGGAAATCAAGGGTTCTAAAGTAGCTTTAGAATGACCGAGAGTCTGCTATAAGTGAATTTACCCAAAACACATTCTGTATGTTAGGATAACATGGCATTGAAGGTGTGGATATGTGTATGGAAGTTGGGGTTTCATGTGTGTGCATGAATATGAGTATGTGAAATGCATGCTAGAAGGTGTATATTGATGATTTAGGATGTTAGAAATGTGAATTGGATATTAAATAGATGTG
>CANXYI011894150.1:0-13378 GCA_948208565.1 Hura crepitans | reverse complement strand
ATCTAACACTAATTTAGAAGGTAATTAAAGGTATATGTGATACTCCTCCTCCTATTGATCAAAGTCATCAAATAGAGGAGTGCCAGATTATATGACTTAGGCATCAGATTATATGACCATAATCACATTATTTTATGACTTGTACACATCACATCTTCATAATATGTTCATACCATATGTTAATCATTCTCACATTCTGTAATATCATTTATGTAACATTTGAAAAAACTTATAATAGTGAAGTATTCGACTGAACTGATAAAACTTGAAACTTTACAATCTATAAGTTAAAACATAGTTATGAAAATGTGTACAAAACATATGAAATGAAAATAAAATACATAGTCTTTTAACATATGATTAGGTAAACAGATGAATGCATGCTCCCAAACAGCTACAGAAATCCCTCAAGAAGTACCTTTTTTATCGAAGCTCATCTATAACCTATACATGGAAAATCAATGCGCTAAGCGAAATGCTTAGTGGTTTATAAATAACTTTGGTTTACTTCACCATTATCAAAATATGTATTTATAGATGTAAGTAAACTCAACAATATTATTTGCATTACAACATACCACCTACATAACCAAGCACAACCTTACTTGAAGGATTATTCACATGTGAATATTATGCATACTCATGCTTATTTCATTGCAGAACCATCAAACAACATACATTATAGGTTATTCACATTGACATTCCCTTTAAGTTAGGTTACCTTAATTAAATTAGCCCAATGTATACCTCAACTAAAGTAGACTGGACAACAAGTATCAGAATTGCTCTAGAGAGCTAGAATTTCTTCGAAAAGCCTTATAATTGCTCTGAAGAGTTAGAATTTGCTTCTAAGAGCCATATAATTGCTCTAAAGAGCCAAAATATTAGAAGACACACTATTAATGTAGAAGTCCCTATCAACATGCCAATCTATCCTAATGCTATCAGTAGCCTAGCTATATATAGGCATAGTTAACTAATCATTGAGTTAATATGCAACTAAACTCATTATTCTTTACTAGATTAATTATCACATAATGGCACAATTTATCATTTTTATTTCATCATGTCATATCATTCTTAGATTTTGCGAAGATAGTATATGTTGCACAATTAGACATAACCTTATCATATGTTATGCCATCACATGTCACAAGTCATAAACTCAACTCATTTGTGTAGTTGATCACATAGCACAAGACCCACTTCTTATGTCACATCACACCATATGGAACTTAATAATGTTATTTACTTTGGCATTTGCCACATAACATACCATTGATTCACATAACATATTCATTTGGCAACTTAAGTCCATTCAAGTCACTTTTAGCACATAATTTCTCTTGTCATGCATTCAAGTTTGAAACCAAAAATCATACTCAAAATATGCCAAATTTCTACATTTTGTACCTTATATATAATACAAAGTCATTGTGGAAGTTCAATGGAAAATAGTTTATGAAAAAGTTGTAATTTGAGAAAAAAAAACAAATTACATTATGCTGAAAATGGGTTATGGCCATGACCCCTTTATTTTTCTAGAGGCCTGGATTTTGGCCTAGAGGGGTCATGAGCATGACTTGCACAAGGTCACGCAGTGAGGCCTATTTTTTTTTTTTACAAATTTTGACATGAAAACTAATAAACAATCAGTAAAATCACCCAATTTCATACCAAATAATATCAAAACACTTCCAAATGAAATTTAACTCATACCATAAGCATTCTAACCTATTTCATCACAATTTACACATGCAATTACACATACATTTCACAAGATTTCATCCATTTAAGCCAATTTACAATAGAAACCTAACTTCTAACAGTATGTAGATTATTTATGGAGGAATCCTAATTTAATTATGCATATACTAAAATCAGAAGCATGAATTCATTTTGAATCCTCTAATCCTCACAAACAACCTTCCCTTAGCCTTTCTCCTCCTTGCCTCTTCTTCTCATTCTTCTTCAATCCACAACCTAAACAAAAAATCACGCAAATACACACATATACATATTTAGATGTAGTAAAAATCAAATGCATAATGAATTAATGAATTAAAAATAGATTACCTTGGCACAAATGTTGGAATTTATTTATTGTAACTTATAGAGGAATGGCAGAAAGAATAACATTCAAATTTAACTATAATTGTATTTGAGCTATTTATATTATTTGGGACCAAAGGCTAAAATTAATCCACTTAAATCCAATTGAATGGTCCACATAGGCTCATAACTCATTTCCACTTACAGCCATCACAAAAATCCTTTCTATGCAATTAAATCCTCAAAAATTCAAGTTTTACTTATTTTATACAATTAAATCACATTTTACTCAAAAATCTCATTTTAATAAAATGTTTATTTATTTTATTATCTTAAAATTATTTTTGTGCACACACATAAATAAATTATCTTATTATTTATTTTGGGCCATATTGTGGGATGTTACAACCTTCCCTTTTTAATTAATTTCATCAAAATTACTTAGATCAAACAAGTAAAGATACTGATGCCTTATAGTATCCTTTTGTTCCCATATGGCTTCTTTAGTTTTGTGATTCCTTCACATCTGCTTATTTCTAAACTCTTTCATTTCTCTTGCCAAGATTTTGACTAGTTCCTCTTTATAATTCAAATCTGGTTGTAACTCCATAGATACCATTGAAATATTGTACTTCCTTAATGTCGACACATGAAACACATTGTGGATTTTGTCTAACTCAAGAGGTAAAGCTTGTTGATAAGCAATCGGATCCACATGCCCAACGACCTTATATGGACCTATAAACCAAGGATTAAGCTTCCCTTTTCTACCAAACCAAATTACTTTCTTCCAAGGGAACACTTTCAAGAATACTTTATCCCTAACCTCATACTCAATATCTTTCCTCTTTATGTTCGCATATGACTTCTGTTTATCTGAGGCAATCTTCAAATTATCTTTAATCACCTCTACTTTCTCTTTAGTTTGTTAGATAAAATCCAATCCATATACTATGTTCTTACTTAACTCATTCCAGGATAAGAGACTTATGCACTTTTTACCATAAAATGCCTTATAAGGAGCCATTTTGATACTCGATTAGTAGCTATTATTATAAGCAAACTTTTTCAAGGATAAATACTTATCCCAACTGCCCTTAAACTCAATAACATAGCTCCTCAACATATCCTTAAGCACCTGGATAACTCATTTTGACTGGCCATTTGTCTACCAATTAGAATCTTGAGGTAAACCTTGGATCCCTATCAGATACAATCAGTATAGGCACACCATGAAATCTAATGATCTTAGCTAATCTCTTTAAAGAGTAGTCAGCTCTCATTGGTAGGAAATGAGCTAACTTAGTCAATAGGTCAATTATTACCCATACTACATCATGCTTCTTTTGAGTTAATGAAAGTCCAATCACAATATCCATTATGATCCTATCTTATTTCCATTCAGGTATTGCAAAAATTTATAGCAAACCCCAAGGAACTTGGTGTTCAACTTTAACTTGTTGATACATTAGACACTTAGTCACATGTTTTGTTATGTCCTTCTTTATACCAGACCACTAATAATGGATTTTTAGGTTCTGATACATCTTTATGCTTCTAGGATGTATAACATATAAGTTACTATAGGCCTTATCTAAGATCAACTTTTTTAACTTAGCATCATTAGTCACACATAACCTATTTTAATAGAACAATTTTCTATCTCTTAACTCATACTCAGTCGGCTTCCCCTCTTAGTTTAGCCCTATCACATTTTATAGCCTCTCATCCTTTCCTTAAGCTTCTGTCACTTGAGTGAACAAATTAGGCTTCACTCTCATCTCAACCATAAGTTCTCCATCATGACTAATTCTTAGATGGACATTCAATACCTTTAATGTTACACACAAATGAAACACAATAGCATATAGCATCATAGATCTTTCAAATCACACACGCATAACTAAACAAAATCTTAAATCTCATTAGAGTCATACATATCAAGGATATCTAGCTCAATGTATTTATTACAACATTTGTGTCACCAAGATGGTAGTCAATTACACAATCGTAATCCTTAAGTAACTCTATCCAGTGCCTCTACCTGAAGTTAAGCTCTTTTTGAGTGGGTAGATATTTAAGGCTTTTATGATCTGTATAAATGAAACACTTCTCACCATAAAGTTAGTGTCTCAGATCTTTAAAGCAAACACTATTACTACTAACTCAAGGTTATAGGTAAGATAATTTTTCTCATGAGGCATAAATTATCTCAAAGCTACATCAACACACACCTAAGATCATTGTGTGATGCATCACTGTAAATCACAAAATCTTTCCCAAACTTTGGTTGAGTTAGAATAGGAGCCTGAGTCAACATCTCCTTCAACTTCTCAAAACTAGCTTGATATTTATCACTCCACTCAAACTTAGCATTTTTTTTATAGTAAATTAGCCAAATGAGATGCTATAAGGGAAAACCTTTCACAAAGCACCTATAGTATCTAGCCAAGCCCAATAAACTTCTATCTTAATAGCATTCCTAGGTGGCTTCCAATTCATCACAGCCTTAACCTTTTTAGGGTCCACTTTCACCTCATCTGCTGATATCACATGGCGAAGAAAAGCTACTTCATCAAGCCAGAAATCACACTTGCTAAACTTGGCATAAAGCTGCTTTTCCCTTGGCTTCTATAATAGTAACCTCAAATGCTTATTATGGTCTTCCTTAGTGTTAGAATACACCAAAATATCATTAATGAATACCATAACAAACTAATCTAAGTATAGGTAAAAGACTTAATTCATAAGGTCCATAAATGTAATAGGTGCATTTATGAACCCAAAAGGCATCACTAAAAGTTTGTAATGCCTATATCTGGTCTAAAAAGCCATCTTATACACATCCTCATCTTTCACTTTCAACTGATAGTACCTAGACCTCAAATCAATCTTAGAAAATACTTATGCTATATTCATCTAATCAAACAAATCATCTATCTTAGGGAGAGGATACTTGTTCTTCATAGTTAACTTATTTAATTGCCTATAATCAATACACAGTCTTATATTGCCATCTTTCTTCTTCACAAATAAAACTGGTGCTCCCCAAGGAGACATACTAGGATATATGAACCCCTTATCTAAGAGCTCTTACAACTAAATATTTAATTCTTTTAATTCAATAGGTGCTATCCAACAAGGTGCTATAGACATAGGTGTAACACCAAGCATAACCTTAATACCGAACTAGACCTTTGTCTTAAGTGGTATTCTAGGTAACTCCCTAGGAATTACATCTTGGTACTTATACACATTGGACACATCTTCAACTCTAGGTTCTACCTTACTAACATCTCTCACATGTGCTAAGTATGCTTGACACCCTTTTTTCAATAGCTTATTAGCTACAATAATTGATATCACATTAGAGAGAAATCTAACCTCTCACCTATAATAATCACATCCTCATCACTATTAGAGGCCTTAAGAGTAATTCTTTTAAGCCTACAATCTACCATAACTTGATGCTTATATAACTAATCTATCCCTAAAATCACATCAAACTCATTAAATGGAAGTTCAATCAAATCTACCACAAACTCATGCTTATGATATCTCAAATGACAACCTTTAAATACCTTATTCACATTCACAATATGGCCCAATAGATTGGTTACTTGAATATATGAGTCAAATTAGTACAAATATATGAATGAGTGGAACCCAGATCAATAAACTTATGCACAGAGGAATTATAAAGAGAAAATGTACCAATAAATACATCAGTTGTATCCTCCTCCTCATGAGCTCATATCACATATTGAGGAGCTAAAGCTTGAGCCTTTGGCCTTTGCACAATCTCAAAAGTGGCTTGTTGTGGTACTCTAGTGGTCTCTTAACTCTTAGGCCTTCTTCTAAGAGATGAAGTGGTCTTGGTCTTTTATGTCTACTACTACACTTCTTTAATCCTCTTAGGGCAATCCTTAAGCCTATGGTCTATTGCTCCACACTTAAAGCATCCACCAATCTTATACCAATATATCGTACCATGGCACCTGCCACAAAAATCATAAAGCTGCACTGATACGTCTTTATAAGTAGATCCTAGGGTGCTCGCCATAGATATGACCCTATGATCTCTCATAGGTGGCTTATACCTAAAGGAAGCTCTTAGAACAATCCTCTGACTCTGCACCAATGTGTGACTTTGAATGGTCAATCTTTTTTCTTCTTATTGGTAGCAAAAGGAGAACTTATATGACCATAAGACATCTTGTTCTGGTCCCTATTCTTCCACTTTTGGCTTAACTCATTAATCTCCTTGATCTTAAGGGTTATTAGAATTAACTCAAAAAACTTGTGGATCCTGAGGCTAGCCACATGTGCCCTAATGTCATAGTTAAGCCTTGCTTGAAATTTCTTACATCTAGTAGCTTCTATCATGTACATATCATCAGCATATTTTAGGACCTCTAAAACTCCTTCTCATACTCAAACATACTCATTTATTTTTATTTCAGCTGTAAATACTCCCTACATCTAACCTTTTTATAGATCTCACTAATGTACCTCTTCTTAAACCCCATCTAGAAAAACTCCCAAGTGAGCATTTAAACTAGCTTTCCTTTTATTAGGGTCACTCACCAATTATATACCTCTTTTTATAGGAAAGACTTGGCATAAATTAGACTCTCCTCTGCAGTGCACTCTATCTGCTCTAGCACTCTCATGGTGTGATCCAACCAATATTTAGTAGCAATTGAATCATGTATCTTAAGGCTATAGAATTCCTCCATATTGAATTTTTGTAACCTTTCTACAATAGACCTCTGACACTATGCTATCTATGGCTAAGGCACTACTTTTATTGTCCATCTCAGAAGCTTAATTAAGTTAAGGAGCATTGCATGCTAATCTTGTGCTTGTGCCCCTATTGGGACTGGATTAGAGCCGATTGGTCCCTTAAAAATATCCTTACTTACTGAGGCTTGGCTCTCGATCTCATCCTCTATCACACGTATTAAATCATCTGACATTATGCACCTAAAATTGATAAAAAGCACTTATATGAGTGACTGCAGCTTAACACACGATATAAAATGTCATGCATACTAAATGCACTCATACATATTCACACAATGGACACATAATCCTAGGTCTAGTGCAGCCTAATCGACTGTCTAATCTAGATTTGCCTAAACTAGGCTCTAATACCATAAAATGTGATGCCTCTCATTTTGTTAACTGAAGTCATCAGATGGAGGAGTGCTACATTATGTGCCTTAGACACTAGAACTTTATATGATCACATCGCATTATTTTATGACTTGTACATGTCACATCTTCATATTATGTTCACACCATATATTCATCATTCATCCATATTCTCGTATTATGTAATATAATTTATGTAACATCTGAAGAAACTCATAATAGTGAAGTATTTGACTAAAATAATAAAATATGAAACTTTACAATATGTAAGTTAAAATATAGTTCTGAAAATGTGTATAAAACATCTAAAATGAAAATAAATTAAATAGTATTTAAACATATGATTAAGTAAATAGATGAATGCATGCTCTCAAACAACTATAAAAATCTCTCTTGAAATACCTCCTCTATCAAAGCTTATTTAGAACCTTTGCATAGAAAAGTAATGTGCTAAGCAAAATGTTTAGTGGTGTATAAACACCTTAGGTTTACTTCACCATTATCACAATATGTATCTATAAATGCAAGTAAACTCAATAATATTGTTTGCATTACAACATACCACCTACATAACCAAGCACAACCTTACCTGTACTTACATGAAGGATTAGTTACATATGAATATTATGCATACTCATGCTTATTTCATTGTGCAACCATCGAACAACATACATCATATGTTATTCACATTAAGTTAGACCCTACTCACATTTAAATCTCACATCTAAGGTTATTTTAACACATTTTTATTAGTTTATTACATTCCCTTTAAGTTAGGTTACCTTACTTAAGTTAGCCTAGTGTATACCTTGATTAAAGTAGACTAGACAATAGGTATCATAATTGCTTTTGAGAGATAAAATTTTCTTTGAAGAGCTACAATTGCTCTGAAAAGCCATATACCTAATCTAAAGCCACATAATTGCTATGAAGAGCCAGAATATCAAAAGACACACTATTGCTATAGAAGTCCCCATCAACATGCCAATCTATCCCAATGCTATTAGTAGCCTAAGTATACATAGGCATAGTTCACTAATTAAGTTAACATGTAATTAAACTCATTCTTCTTTACCAAATTAATCATAACATAATGGCACAATTTATCCTTTTTTACTTCATCATGTCATATCATTCATGAAGATAGCACATGTTATATAATTAGACATACCCTCATTATACATTATGCCACCACATGTCACAAGTCATAAAATTAACTCATTCAGATAGTTGATCACATAACACATGACCCACTTTTTATGTCACATCATGCCATTGGAACCTAATAATGTCATTTACTTTACCATTTGTCACATAACATACCATTAATTAACATCACATGTTCATTTAGCAACTTAGGTCCATTTAAGTCACTTTTAGCACATAATTTCTCTTGTCAAGAATTCAAGTTTAAAACGAAAAATCATACTTAAATTATGCAAAATTTCATAGATTTTGTACCTTATGTATTGTACAAAGTCATTGTGGAAGTTTGGTGGAAAACAATTTGCAAAAATGTTGTAATTTGAGAAAGAAAAACAAATTACATTATGCTAGCTATGACCCTTTTATGGGTTATGACCATAACCCCTTTATTTTTCTAGAGGCTTACATTTTGGCTCGAAGGGTCACAAGCATGACCTATATAAGGTCACGATTGTGAGGCCTATTTTTCTACAGATTTTGACATGAAAACTGATAAACAACAATAGTAAAATCACCCAATTTCATACCAAATCACATTAAAACACTTCCAAATCAAATCTAATTCAAACCATAAGCATTTTGACACATTTCATCACAATTTACACATACAATTGCAAAAAAATTTCACAAGATTTCATCATTTAAGCTAATTTAAAGTAGAAACCTAAATTTTAACAATTGTGTAAAAAATTCATGGAGGGACCCAAATTTAATTATGCATATACTGAAATTAGAAGCACAAATTCATTCTAAATCCTCTAATCCTCATGAATAACTTTTCCCTTAGCCTTTCTCCTCCTTGCCTCTTTTTCTTCAACCTATAACCCAAATAAAAAATCACATAAACACACACATATTCACATTTAGACGTAATACAAACTTAAATGCATAATGAATTAAGAACATATTACCTTGGCAAAAATGTTGGAATTGGTTTATCGTAACTTGTAAAGGAATGGCAAATAGAAGAATGTTAAAATTTTCATTACAGGTAACTATAATTGTAATTTGGGCTATTTATACTATTTGTGACTAATGGCTAAAATTGATCCACTTAAATCCAATCCAAATAACCTTTGCTCTATTTTCGATATGTAGGTCCAATTCACCTTTATCTACCTTCTTACTACGCTTGAGCCCCTGTATATTAGAGTGTAAGGAGAAACATAGTCGGTATCTAATACTTGCACATGGTTACTAGAAGTAGTACTATTATTAATCTCTATAATGTTAATACTTGAAGTTGAAGATGCAACTTGCTTTTTATTCTCTTTTTTTTTTCAAAACTCTTGACAGGCTTTGCATTTAAGCTTTCAATGTCCAGTCTTGCCATAATGGAAGCATGTCTACTTGGAAAGATCCTCCTAGGTAGCAGCAAACTTGCCTTTGCCCTTCTTTTTTCTCACTTCACCTTAGGCTTTGGCCATTTTCTTCTTTTTCCCATTATTTGCCTTTGGGAAAGGGGTAGAATCAATAGCCATTACTACTTTTGGGCCTTTTTTAACCACCTTCTCATCAGTTTTGAATAGGTTTACCAACTTTAGTAATGTTGTTTGGATCTTGTTCAGGTGATAATCAAGCACAAATTATGTATGACTATTTGAAAAAGAAGACATAAATAAGTTAATACTTAATTCATGATCTATGAAAAAGCCCAAAGTTGAGAGCCTCTCAATAAGCCTATTTATCTTCAGCAGGTGTTGGACCACTAAAGTTCCCTTTCATATCACACAACGAAATAAGGCCTTAGAGACCTTAAATATCTCAGTCTTACTTTGGCCCTTAAAGAGTTCCTTGAGGTGATGCAACATGGATGGAGTATTTATATGCTCATGCTACTTTTAAAGCTTCAGAGACATGGATGCGAACACGATACATGCCACTAAATCTATATCCTTCACATGCTTTAAGTATAACAATTGCTCTTTAGTACTTATAGCATCCCCAAGGATAAGTGGGATGGGCTAGCTTAGAACATAGGCTATCTTTTCACTCCTGAGGACTATCCTTAGGTTTTGAAGCCAATTTATAAAGTTAGAACTCATTAACTTATTAGCATCTATTAAACCTCTTAAGTTTAGGTTACGAATGCTCATGGTGATGTTTATGTCAATCACTTATAAGTAAACATTAAGAGTATAATGTTAGATGTATGTCATGAACATGCATGTAATAATTTTATGCTCTTTTAAAATCGTGCTTACTCTTACTATTTTTTTTTTGTTTAGAACCCATAGCTCTCAAATAGGGATTTGAGAAAACCTGTTGGAAGCTTTCCTTATGGGTCAATGTCTACCTATTTTTTAGATTTGAACTTAGGTATACCCAACAAGCGATCACACAAAATTTAGAGGTAGATTTTTCAACTAATTACATTTAATGCAATTGTTGATCACTAGGTCATTGTGCCTAGTGTAAGTGTTACACATTCCCTAATCTTTGCCTCTAGTAAACGTTAGCCTTGAGTACACTTAACAAACTAATGCTACTAGTAAGATAGACCTACTAACGCATGGAGAGCATAGCATAAGCTTGAGTATGCTCAACAACCCAAAGCTAAGAAGAACTCTTGGTCTTACCACATTAATTGAAGGCTTGATAGTCTTATATTATTTGAGAGATTTCTTCCATTTAAGTCTCGTCATTTATGGTTAACATGCTTTGGCATGCATATGCATTTATTTAATCTAATTAATATTATATATTTCATTTTTAATCTAATTAAAATAAATGATCTAGCTTGGGCTTTTACTACATTAATTTCCTTGAGGCAAAAGAAACCAATTTGGGCCAAATACAATGTTGTATGAATGAATTACAACCTAAAGAAAAATTAATAATAATAAGACTACTTATTATTACAATAATTTCTCTTTTGGTCCCTTACTTTAGTGCCACCTTCTTCTTCTTACACCTTGCTATAGCTAACCCCCTTTCAATAGAAAATTTGGAGCTACCACCAATTAAAATAAGTGTAATTGGACACTAAAATGAATTTTCGGTTCGAAGGTCTTTATACACACGAGGAAGGTGTTAAGCACCTCCATATCATCCTTAATTAGGCGATGTTGTGTCATGCGATAATTCTAAATCTATTAGTCATGCTGATTGTTAACAATACAATTCTAAGTCAATATCGACTCGAGTTAAAGAATGGCTATTTGATCATGATAAATAAAAGTTATTTTAAGGGATTGACATTGACTCTAATTTGGTAATTTATACATGAGATTTTAAATATGATTATTCTTTTAAAGAAAACCAAGAGTTATAACATGCACCTAAAAATTGATTCTAATTTGAGGGATTTGTAATTTAACTTTGTAAAATATTTATTATTTTCCAATTTTATTCAAATCCATTCGATAAATGAAGATTAATTCAAATACTAACTTATTTTTCTTCAGGGCTTTTAATTCTATTAATTTTTTTTGATTTATTTAATTTGAGATAAATCAATACTAACTCATGTATTTTGCGATATATGAAATTTATTATTTATTAAAGTCAATACCAACTTTAAGGAAATTTCATATTGCAATTTGAATAGCTCAAAAAATTTATTTTTTAGAGAGAATTTATTCATTCAAGGTAATTCTTTTCATTTCAATGGTTTATATCATTTTTACAAATTACACTATTGAACTATTTTCCAAATTGCAAAAATCATTTAATTTTTGACTAACGATTAGGTCAATATCGATTAATTCGCTTTAACAATTTAGTGAAGTTTTATTATTATATATATTTTGTTTTTTTTTGTATCAATACTGACTCTTATATTAAACTTTTTATAATTTTGAAACTGAACTAGACCCTTATTTTTATTTGAAAAATTTTATTAAATGAAATTTATCTATTTACGTTGGACATATTACATTTTTTTAAAAAAACAAAAATTATGAAATAATTGCCTTTGAATTTATCTTAGAAATCACTTAACTCAAAATATCATGGTATAGCCAAAGTATTTTTTTTATCAATTATTTTCTTCATTATTATTAACTAAATTAATAGTTAAAAGGTTCAAACAGTCTTATGACAATTGTAAGTAGATATGAATTAATCAATTCGTTTATTTTGGAATCAAAATAAAAGAGCAAAAAAAAAAAAATATATTCCCTAGAAAAAAACAAATAGCACTTCATAATGTACTTATATGAAAAATGTGATTAATTTATTTATGTACCAAGCGTTAAATGTTCATTATTTAAGACATCTTAATTTAGTTAAATAAACATGATATTTATTATTTAAAGGTAAAAGAAAAAAAAAATTTGCTAAGCACTAATACACTAACATGGGATATACAAAATTTAATTATTCAATTAGTATGACTTTAATTTTTAAAATAAATTAATTAATTTAAATATGAATTTAAATAAAATTATATGAGAAAATTTGTTTCATCTAGATTTTGACTATCATAATTATAGAAAATCTAAAAATGCTACTCTAATTTTATAGAAGGAATATCTACTAACTTCTATAATTGACTTTCTAGAATAAATTAAAATTTTCATATCAAAGAATCTTACTTTTTTTTTATTAAGGATGTCCTTGTATTAATTAATTAAAAAATAAAAATTTTGATATAATTATAAATCTATTTTTACTTTAACCAAGTTTCATATTCCTCTTATTAAAGTCGATGCCATCTTAATTTATTACTTTAAAAATGAAATTAAATATAATTTTTTTAAGAAAGGTTTACCTATTAATCAATTTGAATTATTTGTAAGAAGAGAAATTAGTTGAAAGAAAATAATAAAAAAAAACTTTATACCTTTATCAACCAAAATCTTGATTTTTAGTACTATTGTTACTATTATAAACACATTATTCTTATGAAGATTTTATTTATAAGAGGAAAATAAGATGAATTATTCATGATTTGTAGAATTAATTTTAAGAAAAAAAAGTTATCATATGACACCTCTCACCCTACCCAGTAGTCGAATTC